>VZRQ01005686.1:64307-127531 GCA_013397975.1 Machaerirhynchus nigripectus
CAGCTCAGCAGCCGGTGAGGGAAGCGCTCCCGGGGTTGTCGCGAGACTTCGGGGCGCCGAGCCCGCGCGGAGTCTCCGGCCATACCGCGAGGTTTCCCCTACCCCCGCTCCCGCCCGGCTCTGCTCGGGAGGAAAGCGGCGGCGAGTTCTCGCGAGATCACGACCCCCCGCCACAACACACAGACTGCGCCGCGCTGTCCTTTTGTTCGCCGCCCTCGCGAGAGCGCCCCGCGCGCGCGCGCGGCCGAGACACCGCTGGAAAGAGGCGGGCCCTGGGTCACGTGGGCGGGCGCCGCCGCCATCTTGTCGCTCCCCCCTCGGCGGGCAGTGGCGCACCGCGTAATGGCGGCGCGGCGCTGAGGGGAGGAGGGGCTGCTGCACCCAGAACACACCGGCCTCCCCCCTCCGCCTGCCCTTAGGGCAGGCCCGGACACGCCAACCTGCGGCTCTGCAGGGCTCGGACCCGCTGCCCAGCAGTACATGGGTGTGAGCCGCTTACCCCGGAACACTGCGGGTGGGCTGCACTAGTCATTGCATAGAATCACCAGCTTTTTCTCAGAGTCTCATCAAACAGACTAACGTGCCAAAGGATTTCCTCTATTTTCTCCATAGTGTCAGTTTCGCCATCTATGTCTTCACATCCACAAATAGCCCCACCTTGGATTCATCAGGACTTTTGGCCTGTAAGCATCTTTCAAATAGTAAGCATGGAGCTATCTGTCATTAGAAAAAAATACATAAATGACCCCCTTCCCTTCTGTCACGGCCTGCTGACACAGAGAATACTAAAGCTGCTTCCTCCAATTTGGGTCAGTAAAAGTACTGACGAACGTGCTTACAGGATCAGGACACGGCTGGGGCTGTGAAGTCGCAGGGAAAAGGACATGGGGTTTGGCTGTCCTTGATCCACACATAGCAATTACTCCTCCATTTCCCTCCTCCTCAGGCTCCTGCCTCTTCCAAGAAGAAAACCACAGGGAACATCCATTCTCCAGGAGGATGATTCACCGTGGGATTTAAAAACAAGACAGAACTTTTCCACAGTACTCGCACATTAAACAGCCCATCTCTGCCTAGGTTTTTCCTGCCCTTAAAATTAGAGCCCTAGAACCAAGGCCCTCCCATTGCAGAAATTAAGCCCTACAAGATTTAAACATCCACAAACAAGTCCTTGAATGAGCAACACATACTCCTCACGGACAAACCAGTCAATTCTGTGATGCTCTGGTCTCAAGCAAAACATTTACCAGTCCTCTGCTTTCACCTTCCATGATACTTCTCCAGCCAGCGCCAGCTCCAGAGTTAAAGATTTGTGCTTGTATTTCTTCCCCAGGTGCACCTATTAATATAATTTAAAAACTTGAAAGTGTCTTCCCTGAGGGTGCCTGATAGTTAAAAGAAAAGTTTCTGTATTTTTTTAAGAAGCTATTACTGGATGTAGGCCCAAATTTTGGTTTTTTTGAAAGCAAGTTTCAAATAATACTTCTAATTCCTTTTCTTCTTCCCGCTTCATAGACAATTCTAAATTCTAAACAATTCACAGCAGTGTTTACATCCCTGCAGTGTCTGCAGTGTTTTACAAACAAGGGCATTGTTTGTGATAATTCATATGCGCTAGAAAATTACATTAATTAATCATTCGCAAGTTAATTCACAATTAATTGGTCATGTGCAAGTTTTAGAAGTATCACAGCAATTTAAACCCTGATCCTTCAGTCAGGTAAGTCAGTTCCTGGGGAAGCCAGTTGTCCCTCTGAGTTGCCATCTGCATTAGGCAGGACCATTCTCCAGTTTCACTTTTTCTCCCACAGCTGACTCAGGCACAATTCCCTGGAGGAAGCTGAGCAGCTCACGAGCGCTGGAGGCAACACCGGAGTCCTCACAAACCCTGCTCGCTTTAAACTCGGCATGTTTTTGCCAGTGGGCTCAACCAAAACTCCTCAAAACCTGACACTGCCGGGGCGCTTGGACACTCGGTTCTTTAATCCTAGCAAATTCCCAGATTTGGTATTCCTTCACCTGCAGAGCCCCATCTGGCAGGCGTTCTGAAAGGCTACACTGATAGCCCCAAAACAGCCAGAAATGCAGCTTTCTGAGCCTTGAGGAGGTTGCCCTAGGAAGCCAGTATCACCCACTGCCACCAAGCCATGCACATGTTGGAAAGTCGGTGTGTTCATGAAGTTGTATCTGACTTCTGTAGTGTTTTTACCCAATGCTGGCAGACACTGACCTTGTGTACACAAGTTTCCTTATCTGTTTTGAAACTGTCAACAGGTTGTACACTACTGACCACCTTAACAAGCAGATTTCTCACTGTACACAACTATGGACTCACTTCTAAGGAAGGGAGGTATTTCACTAATGGTAAAGCGGCTCAGACATCCAGAGTGTGATAAAAAATAAGTCCTACCATGGATATAATTTTCAAGTTGCAGTACTGAAAACTTGTTTCTTGTTCTATACAGCTGCCTATGAGGCTAGGACCCCATACCGTATATCTGTGAGTCTTTCATACTGTAGGATGGCAGGGCAATACAAATATAAATTTAATGTTGTCCAGACACAAATTAGCAAAGCGATTTGGAAATGGCCTTTAGTCAACAGTGAGTATCAGAGATCTGTCTTTAACAGCATAATTTGCACGTTCCCACCTTTTGGTGGACATTTTTAGGCATCAAAAGGCAGAGTCTTACTGGTTTGGAGGAATAACTTGGAAAGAAGAGCCACATGCCACCACTGATGTTACTGTTGGTGGACCCTTCACTAGAAAGTCTGCATTTCCCAACAGCAGCAGCTGCAAAACTCTTTGGACCAGTGGATAGCTGTTAGTGATGTCAGTCAATGAAGGACCTGATCTGAGTTTAAAATAAGTCTATAGGGGGTAGAAAAAACCCTTCCTGCATCAGCTCTCTGCCCAGATAAGTGCCTGTGGGATACTGGGTTGTAGTCAATGTTTTTCTTCAATTCAGTGAACATTTCCCACCACACATGTGCCCTAATTCAGTGTGCAGGGCAGAGCAACTGCACTGAAGCCAGGGGTTTCTCTCACTAATACTGCCGGTGATTATTAAACTGTGCCTGGACAGCGTTTGGCAGAATATTTACAAAATACTCCCCTATGCTGCAACACTTTGTTCTGTCAGTGCCTTTGCTGAGTACACCTCTGTCCTCAATCTTTGCACGTAATGCCTTTAACTCACGTGAAGAATTAAAAGGCAATCTGATTAAGAGCTGCTCTGTGCTTTGGCCAGCATGTTGCCACCCAAGCCTTGCTGGCTCCCCTTCCTTTGTCTCTCCGTGTTCCCAGACTGGTAGATAGAATGCACACAGTTGATTGGAGAGGGCTTGGTGAAGAGCAGATTCATGATGATTCCCTGAAGAGATGCCTGGAGGTTTTTTCCAAGCTTCAAAGAAATTCTCATCTTGTCCTGAAATACCGCAAAAGACTGTTTACAGAAAGCAGAGACTCTTAGCTGAAAGGAGAGGCAGAATCAGGAAGTTTTATAAGCTATGACTCTGGAACAGGGATACACAGAAAAGATTTAGTCACTTCAGACGTACTCTAGTCCTTATCTGAGGCAGCAGTCAAGGCTTCTCTCTCTCTCTCTTCTTTTTTTTTTATTTCTTTAAGGAAGTCCTATTTTTATTTTCTGTAATGGTTTAGTGACAAGATCAAGTAGTCACAGGCTTCTGTGGGATCTGAGGAAGTACAAGCATAGTTTGGTTCTTATTTCTTCTGTCTGTGAGGATCGGACACAGGGAAGAATGAGTCCATGAATGTGGACTCAAAGTTTTAGGGGGTGGAAGGGAGAGTGTTTTTTGACTAAAATTACAGGGGTTGTTGTCCCGAGTGGAAGAATGAATGGAGAGAGCATGGCAATTCTCTGAACATTGAAAATTTCTGAGTTTGGCTCTATTTTTTCATATCCCTAGATTCCTTGCTAGCTTGGATTTTAAAAACCTTAATCATTTTTATCCCTCTGCATTCATATTTCTCCATCATCCCCACTGGACTCTAAATTATATTGCCTCTCTCTCTCACTCCCCAAGTTTATGCACTGCTTTGTCTTCCCAAATGCTGTTTTCCATGTTCCAATTAGATTAAGGGCTTGCCTGCACAGGAAGGTTATACTACTATTAATTTGCCGTTTGCTTTAAAGAAATGACGTTAAACCTGGGCAAAAGGCCATGTGGACTCCCTGGTATTCTTCTGCAGGAATACAGATGGCTTAGTTCAGGTTAGACCAGGTCAATTAGGAACAGGAAGAACTTGCAAAGCAGTAAGTTTTCCTACAACAGAATGAAGACAGTCCGGCAGCTCCTTCTGCAGACTGTAACCTCCAAATGGGAAGAAGGGCTGGGGGCATGGTCCTGACCTCTGCAGGAAGCACAATCTGCTGGACAGAGGTAGCACAACACCAGCTGCCTGCTGCTGTCGCTGCCCTGGCTCGGGCTGTGGAGCAGCCTCTTGCCCACTGCAGCCTTTTTCCTACCTGGACAGCCCAATCCACAGCACTCACAAGACAGAAGCAAGGACTGCTACCTCTGTGCAAGGTATTGCCTTCCACTCTGTTCATGCAGGTATTAAAAATTGAGTCCTTTGCCAAAAAAAATACAGTATGATTTTGTTCAATAGGGCAAAGTTGTGAGTATCCATCTACTGCCCCTCTTTGAATGAATGCCTGGAGTTAACTATTAGTTTACAAGCATATTTTAATTCCATGAGTGTGCCTTTCTCGTGTAGGCAAACCCAAATGAACAGAGATGAAGACAAAAGAAGAGAGACTTACTGCAGCAAGAAGAAAGGAAAGAGGCACGTCAGTAAATCTTGGATTCACATTCTCATTGCGAACTGGTTTGAACTGCTAAGCTTATAATTGCCTAAATCAAAATAGGCATCTAGTCAAGATGGCTCCTATATTAATCAGCATCAGATTATACTTTGAAGAAGGCACTAATGTTTCTCATTTTGGTTTCTGTAAGCCTTTTCTAATTACCATTTCTAAATACCAAGTGTAACTTTTATCTTATGTAACATAAATGTAATACTAGAGTCTTCTTTGAAAGCCCTCCAGAGGGTCACTGACCAAGTACCACTTGCCAGTGTTCTCCCCTCTGGTGTGCAGGGGTTTGACTTCAGCTGCTAGCTGTGAGCACCTGGCAAGGTCTGACCTTTGCAGATGGTGGTTGTGCAACGTGGTGCAGCTGCCAGGAGTACTTGGGTGAAGAGAGTGGCCTCAGCCATCTGAGGAATGCCCAGTGTTGCTCCTTACTAAGTGAGAGGGCGACTCTGACAGCTCAGAAATGCCTGTGGGATTGTCAGGGTCCTGAGGACACCCCCAGCTCCCCACAGCCCTGCCAGGAACTAAATGGCCAAATCCCATGAACCAAACCCAACACTGGTCTTCAGGAGAAAGGGGAAAGAAGGTCCGTCTTCCTATTTCTCTCACTGTTGCTGCAGTGTTGATTCTGTGTTGATTCTGTCACTTGGCAGGGGAAAGATGACCAGCAAGAGAATGGGAGCAGTGTAAGGACTTGTAATACAAAGGTTGATGGCCTGAGTTAATGTCACCAGGTTAGCAGGTCATCAAGACCACAGGGCATTGACCTGGTGTCTCTCAGGGCACTCAGGCCTGGAGAAAATGTGATTAGTCCTGATGACTGCCAGAGCTGAGACAGGTGGAGATACTGACAGTTCCAAAGAGATACAAAAAGTACCCAAACCCTGTACACAGTCACCAATCCAAGAATAACCCAGGACTTTAGAGCCGGCATCCCTTTTTGTTCTCTATGGCATCACACAGATTCTGGACCTATTACCTGGGCACAAACTTCATGTTGCCTGGATTTTTCGATAGATGGCTAAAACATGCTGGCCTGGTGCCTGGTGGCTACTCTTGTGAGTGTGAGAATATCAATGTGGCTGAGTGAGACCAGTTTTATTTCAGTTTTTATTTTAAACTAAATCACTTTCTTCCCCTTCCCTCCTCATCTCCACATCTCCTACTGTTTTCCCACCATGTTTGTACCATGTTGGAGCAGTATTTCCTACTGAGGAACAAGGAATAGTAAATAGGAGCACCCAAAAGCATAATCTTTCAGGTGGCAGCAAAGAAAGAATCATAAAAAATTTACTGTCAGGAGAAAGGATTCTCTTTGTGTAGTTGGGTTCTTCAAAGGCCACCCTGTCCCTCTTGCTGGCTTTGGTCAGCAGTGCAGGTCACACAGCTGGAGCTCTGGTCTACTCCGTTGTAAGAGGCTTAGCTCAGGCTTCAGTGTGCACATTGCAACCTTTCCACTTAAATCATAAAAGATAAATGGTTTTGGAGACATCTAGTCCATCACACTGCCTTAAGACTAAACATATCCATCCATTCTGGGTGGATGCTCATCAGACTGGATCTCCAGAACACCAACTGCATCCCCAAATGGCGGGGAGGGCTCCCAACCCTGACTGGCTTCTCCTAAGGGGCAGGGCCCCAGGATGCTGTCACATCACCGCAGCCGCTGCTCCTGAGCTGTGAGGAAGGAACCCCTGCTTCATGCCGAGACTGAAAAGCAGCTTAGTGAGCCAAGGGCTCCCGACTCCTTTCAGACACCCACGGACACGGTGGAGCTGTAACCCTCCCACCCCTTTCCAAGGCAGGCAGCTCAGTGCCTGCAGTGAGGTAGGAGCTGCTGCTGCCTCTCTGTGAGACAGCAGCTCCTGGTGGCTTCCCCATTGTCTAAAAGATGGAACAGTGCTGCTGTGTGGCTGCACAGCTTGTTGTATGTCACCTCACTGTGCAGTAACTTAAGTCCCCATAGTAAACAGGAAGAGTCGTTTATTTCCTTCCTCTTTGCAGTTGCTTTTTATATATTTATGTGCTGCTCTTTTGCCCCTCCTCAGACTTTGCTTCTTGAGACTGACTTGTTTCTCATTGTGCCTTATAGTTTATGTCTTCTGAACTTCTTGTAGAGCAGCAGTTTAACATTTAAATGAATGTAGTGTTTATGAAATGAGCTGGACTGACAGGCATGGAAATGGAGACTTGGGTATTCACAGATTAGATGCCACAGTGGTAGGAGGAGTGACAACTCCGTACCTAACTTGTGATCTGGAACATCTCTAGAGGCAAGAATAGGATGTAATGATGAAATCCATCTGAGTGGTTCAGGTTTCCTCTTTAATCAGTAGCCTCTAAGCTATTTCAGCCTGCTGGCATTCATTTGTGCCAGATGTGGTGGTGGCTTTGTGATATGGACAAACCATTGCAATGGCAAGGAGCAGTGTTAACCAACTCATTTCAGATAAATTACCAGCCTTGTGGGGGCAGAGCATTCACGCAGGGTTTATCTCTGGCCACATGGAAGGCTCTCCAGCCAAGCCATTCACCCCAGGCCCCTGATACAGCCACAGCGGAGAAAAAGACACTCTGAGGTCATGAATCATCTCATCCTAAGGTAGATATTTTAAATAGATCAGATAAGACATACCTTTAAATTGCCTACAGGGCAACAGGCTCAGATGTATTGATAGACACTGTAGACACCTAAGATTAGGTGAGCTGAGTCTCACCTGTGGAGTCAAACCAGTGACACACAGGTCAAAAGCCCCACTTCCTGTGATGAACCTTCAGAGCACATCTTCTGCCTTTCTGAATTTACAGCCACTTCCAAACAGCCAGCTGAGAGAACTATGAGGGTCTTCCACCAAATGGCTAAATCTTTCCACTGATTTTTTTAGAAATAAAATTTATTAAATCCTTCTATTTTAATTTAGTGTCTGAATAGTAATTTTCCAGAACAGGAATACTTGCTTTTTCACTTCTGCTCATGCCACTATGTGGAATTGGTAAAGCAAATGCTTGGATTAGGAAGCACAGATATTCATCATGGCCAAAATAATTATATTCTGCAGAGGGGAATTTTAATGTTGATTCATCTGATACAGTTGAACTGTAAAAATTTATCTTGCAGATTCGTTGACAAATATGAACTTCAAAACACTGGTTTTTACTCCCACAGCATTTTATCTCCCTTCTCTCATTTTTGTTCCTTAGCTAATAGTTCATTAGTAAGGAAAAAGGTTCTCTCAATGCCACATCACATCTGTTGACCCATTTCAGTGCGAGTGCATATATAACCACTTGTTTGTTTGCACTTCTACAGGTGTTGCTGCTGTGCAGATATGGGCTATGGTTACATTTCATAATGGAAAATCTGACAGGCAGTTAACTAATCCATGAGTCATATTTCGTAATAGCCTAAAGGTCTCTGATGTTCGACCTTCATTTGATACCCTTGCCATCAGGCAGTTTATACATAACCCATCCGAAGAACATTCTTTATATAGATGACTGCATGCTGCCCTTTTATACCTGCAAGAATGGGCACTGCGCTCACTGGGCCAGGGCAATTTGCTGGCTCTCTGTGAACAGGACTGGAGAGCTGCACTGCACGAGACTCACCTGGGGAACGGCAACAGCGGAAATCTCTGCCTAGTTTAAGCCTTCTGCAGGGCCCAGCTGAAAGCTGAGGAGAGGGGTGGGGCGTTGGTTTTGGACTCCACTCACCCTAACTGGACTTCTGATGGGAACAACTCCAGTAATGAAAGTAGCACTGGAGCTTCCAGCACTAACAACTCTGCTGATTTCACCTGTGCCTGGCTCACTTCTGCTTGAGGTAGGAGACACAGAGAATGAGACATCCTTTTGTCAGGCCATCCCAAACGGGGATCCCTCCATTGCTGATAGCAGCAGAGCCCAGCCAGCATTACCAATGCCAGGGTCTTAAAAGGAACACCTAAAGTGGAGAAGGCTCACCTGGAGAATCATCCCCTTTATTTTCCAGACAAAGGGTGAAAAAGCACCACAGTGCTTACGAAGGGACCATAACATTGTTGGTTTTCAGGACTTCTCAAGTCTCAAAGGCAGCGAAGGATGTTGGCATTGCTGCTGTTTTCAAAGCTAAAATAAGGCAGACACATGACTTCAGTAACTGCATGTGAAGTTTACATACTGTGACTCATCGTAATAAAGAAACCTAAACAAAACCCCAGTGTGTCATTGAAGCTGGAGTATGTTTTCCATACTAAATTCTTTTAGGTTTGCTTTGGCTTCTTTTTTACAGATGTAGAACAGTAGAATATCTCAGGGATATTAACTCTTTGCTGTTGCAGGATAGAGAGTTCTGGTCTTCATGAATGGACCTGTATGACACACAGTAGAGGGTTATCTTATTTTTTTAAACCCTCTGGCACAACTTTTACAGCAGTGCCAAATGCTGGACATCAGGAGCAGCCAAGAAGAAAAATTGAAACAAGAAAGCAAAGGAGAAAGAAGGGTTGTATCTAAAGATTTAACAGGTTGTCTCTTTAAGAAGCTCTGCCATTTCCAAATAACTATTTTGCAATTATCTCTAGGATAGCAGCAGACACCAGGAGTGATATATATGTAGCATGTGAGTTGCCTGCTGTATGTGGAAAGCTAGGGAGGGATTGGCACAGTGGGAGGGGGAGCTTGGCCAGGCTGGCTGTAGGCACCAGGGAGGAGGTTTATCATCCTGCTGAGTCAACAGGAGACACGGCACCTCCAACGGGGCTTTTGCCTGCTGGTTGTTCAGCGTTAGGCAGCTGAAGGTACGTGCCAGGAGCCTGTAATGATAGGCTCATATGCATGCTCATTTATGCATGAATTCGTTTTGCATGGATGATCTGGATTACCAGCTCCAAACCTCTTTGGCTGGAGTGAAGCTGGCGCTGGACTGGGCAAGGCTCATTGTGGCTGTTTCTTAGGGCTCTCCTTGCAGCCCTTCTCAAGCCAATGCAGAAGGTAAGAAAAGCCCAAACAAAGGTTTCAGTTGGATCCAGGTTCATTTCAGAAGGGGCAGCAGTGTTTGGAGTCTGACAAGGGAGTTGCTAAAAAAGGGGTCAGGAGAAAGGAAAAGATTACATGGCAGATGTATCCACCCCACTGTCAGCAGTTCTACCTCTTCACACACCTCTGCCTTCCACTCCCACAGGAACTGATTCTTGGCTGGTATTTTAATGGTGTGAATTCCCATTTATCAGAACATGGTAATAGTTGATGCTTCTTACTGTACAGGTCCAGTTGTACAAGTTTCTGTCTAGCCATTTCTGGCATCTAGACTATTCCAATGAACAGGAAGAGTTAGGGTTTTTCCATCTTTGCAAATAATTTCCCAAGAAGTCATCACCAAAAGTTGCATAAACACAGAGTTATCCTTGTCACACTCCAGGCCAAATGACAGTATAGCTAGAATCAGAAAGTCAAGAGGGCTTTTTCATGAGTGGTTCTAATTATATGAGTAGTACTGAGATAAACCTGGCAGAAGCAGAGTGGTTTAAACTCTAGAGCTGTAGCTTTAGAGAACTTTCCATCCTGTTCAACTGCTCCCTTGTTCCACCAGCTCAGGCCCCAGCCTTGTAGTGCCAGCCTTACTGAAAGATTCTTATTGCTGTCATTTAGGGTCCCAGCAAGAAGAAGGGCCCAGCTGTACAAATCCCACTGGCAGGATAGGGCTGCTGACACAAATGTAATATAATAAAATAATGCATTAAAGAGTTGTATTACTCTTGTCTGATGATCTGAGGGACTCGTCTCCCAGTCTGCCCCTCAGTACCCACTGAACTGTCACCTCCATCATGACATTGGATCATGATTTACATAACAAACTTCTGGTTTAAAGTGCCAGTATAGAGCAACTCTATTGTATGACTATTCTGCAACATGCTGAACTCTTCCTTTGGCTGAATTTTTGTCTTTTAAAAAATATTTTGTTCAAAGTCATCTTAATATCAGAAGAGAATTTTAATTTTGTCCATCTTTCCACTTTTTTCTTGCAGTATTGTCTGTAATTAAACTTTACAATACAGGGACATCACTACCTGACATTTTTCTGTCTCTTTTCCAAACAATACCTGGAACTGAAAATTAATAAAAGGAGATACACCTTTTCAGTTCTTTGTTTAGCTCCTCTGGCTTGTTTTCAGCTTTTTACAGTGCTTTCCAGGCTCTCAGTTTCACCTCCCTATTTTCTGGTTCCCTGAGCATATGTGGTAACTTTGATGCTGCAAAAGGGCAAGGTAAAGCACTAGATTAAAAAAAAAAAGGTAAAATACTGTGATAAAAGGACAGGCATCACCCCAGGGGTTCTGGGGTGAAACATCTTTAAAATTCATCTCAAAAATGGGCAAGTTGGAAGCTGATAGTGTCCTTTTAAGGACAGTTTATGTTAAGAAATCGTGCTCAGTCTTATGAGCAAGTTTTGGCTGAGCACAAGTGTTAATGACTTTCTGAAATGAAAAACATTTCTAAAGACAAAAATAGCTAGTACTGAAATCTCTCACAGTCATTACTTACAATTTCTGTGTGATCCCCTGTCCAGATTTATAATGGTTGCTTGCCATGCCAGCAGAACTTACAACTTTGTGGATTTGTCTTTAATGTTGTAATTAAAACCAGGATGATTTTCATGGGCCCCGAATAATTTGTAATTCTTGTGAGAGCTCTGTCTTTTAAGTGGCCTTACATAAGATGTAATCTTCACTGACCTAAGCATGCATACACAATTTTCTTAACACTCATTGATGTTTTCATCAAGGAATTGTATACCTTTGGGGTATTTCAACCTGATGTGTTTAAGTACAATTTTCCCAGCCTTTCTCAAGAATTTAAAATGTGTTTAAGTTATCTTTAAGTAAAATACTCCTTTTTCTTCTAAGGGGTGCCTCCATATAGTTTGTCTCCTCTAGGCCTTCTATGAGAATTAAAGACATGGCCTTTAACAGTCCTTTCTTTCCTCCAGAACAACATTTTTCATTTTACTGCCCACCCACTGGTGACACATGGTGGGGATGCTGAAGTGACTCCCCAGCATTTCCAGAGCTGTGCAGTCTGAAGAACAAAACCTTCTCATTCTCCCTAATTATGGGATCATTTTGCAGTGTAAGGCCCAAAATCTGATCTCTTACTACTTCTCCATATTTGTTGGAGGGGTGGATGTTCCTTATCACACAGAGAAGAGGCCAGACTGGCATCACTCACACACTCAGCAGGGCAGAGCTGTGTTACAGCAGTAGTCAGTGAGGGGTAGTTATATGGGATGGGTGGAGAGCTGGCTCCTCAAATGTGAATTGCTTCTTATTGGAACACACAGCTATTTTTGAAGCCTGACATTTCATTAACAGGATTCCTCTACGGATACCTTGTCCTTTTAACTTGTCCTTAAAGCCCTTGTCCTGGGAATATTTCATGTAAGGTGTTCTGAGCCTTGAACCTGCCTGTGCCTGGTGGTATTAATAACCCAGGGCACAGAATGTTTATGTAGCACTGAGCACCATGGCAGCACTTAGTAAATAATGAAATAAATCGAAAGCTTTGTTTCTGTTTAAATACTGTGTTTGCCTTCTGTGGATAAAGATCTTCTGGATCCTGCTCAACAACCTCATTTGGGTGAAACTGGATATTGCACCAGTGTTATTCCAGCTCCTTTAATGTATGGCAACTGTACAGACAATGCACAGCCTAATGAAGAACTCAGAGTCCCCCATCTAAACATGTAAGGAAAAGCCAAAGTCCCTGGCACCTGCACTAAAAATATCCACCAGGATTCTTAATTTTTATACAAATACACAATTTAGGGAGAAAAGGCAAGAAGTGATTACGTCCAAATCAACAATTGCAGCAAACAAGGACCATTAGGGTCCAAATTCACTGCTCCATTGCAGAATTCCAGACATGCACTGAAAATGCCAGGGCTGGGAACTTACTCTGGCTGCTAAGGAGGAGATGCCCAAGCATGTGAGAACCAATGTGGAATTAGAAATGTGAAGGAAACCCCCACTATTTAACTGGTTGAAAGCAATGAAGCACGGAAAAATTGGGAAGACCAGAGTCATTGCATTCTTTGATCTTGGCCTCCCAGACCACAGAGGTGCAGAGGCCAAGAGGGATGTGTGCTGTAGAGAGGAGCTGTGTGTTTCCCTTCAGAACAGCCTGGAAGCTGCTCAGGAATCCCAGCACTTAGGACGTGTCTCAGAGAAGTCATTCTGCGGTCAACTGTGCCTCGCTCTCGTATGTTTTTAATAGAAACATTTAAAATAATTTCAAGATTGAGGCATACACAAGCTAGACTTTGAGTAAAAGCTGAAGAACAAATAAAGCTGTGCTAAATTGGTTTCTGGTACAGCCTGACAATATATTCAAGATGCTACCTAATCCCAAGTGATCCCATAAAAACCAGTATAATCTCCTACCACCAAGTCAGTCTTAAATTTGTAGGTGAGGTTACTACAGTCTCAGCCTGATTTAATCTCTTTTCCATCAGGAATCGGCAAAGTCAAGAAATTCTTTATGACTAAATTCATCGTATTTTAAGTGTGATATATGTAATTCTCTATTTTGAATATAAAATATAAGTAAATATAATCCCTATAAATGGGTAACCATGCATTTATTGTGGAATAATAACACATTAATCAAAAGATTGATACTATTTGTCCATAATTTCATTAATGCTAAGTAAGCTGCGCTAAGGGGCCTTGAGATGGGCCAAAAGATAACAAAGGACAAAATTCAACCAGCAAACAAGGAGTTAAGGTACTAGAAACTGAAGCCTCTACAAATCCAGGGTTAAAAGCCTCTGCCAATTCTGTAATAGAAATTAAAGTCTGCTTCTACCACCAGGAAGTGACAGCAGCCAGGGGAAAATGGGAAGGGATAAAGGAACAGTGAGGTGAGAAACAAAGGCTAAAAGACCCATCAGGGTGAAAGGTGAATTCACCATCTTCAAATGAAGGCTGAATGCCCTGTGAGTCTTGATGGTCCATCAGAAGGGGTGAGGTCCAGCAGAGGCTTTCTTGGTCACAGTCATGCAGGAGGCCACGCTGGACAATCGGGGCAGTTTGGGATGTGCAGCTGGAGCCGGAGCACTGTCTGCTGCCTGCTTTGTGCCACAGCTGTGGCAGAGCCCAGGGCAGATGGGCGAGTGAGGGGCTGCAGGCTGCAGAGCAGTGCCCCGTGCCAGCAGTGAATTCTGCAGCTTGTGCTCACAAGTGTGTCTGCTCACCAGAGTCCAGCAGCCAGGCAGCCTTTGTGGGGTAGCTGTGGGGGCACAGCCACGAGGAGCTGAAGGTTCTGTGTGAGCAGAAATCTCTGTGGAAAGAGGAAAGGCAGATGCCGCTTTGCATGTCTGGGCTGGTGCGAATTCATCAGGCTCCGGGTTTGACTGGGAGCCAGGTACAGCGTACGAGTAACTCCTGTTTGCTGCGCCTGACCTAAATCCAAGTGTTGCTTTGTCAGGTTTTAACCAGCACGTGTTGTGTTTCCCTCCTGTGTGGTAACGCTGCTGGAGACTGGGTGTTAGCACTGGGAACCTGATGATTCAAGCACGAAGCATGAGAGCTGTATTGCAGCAACAGGGAGGAAGCGGGGACGCCAAACCTTGCTGTGTGTTCTGTGGTGGTCAAAGGTTTCAGTTCACATCAAGAGAACTCTTATCTGGAAAGTTCCAAAGGGCTAAATATAGACCAACCTCACATGCTAGATGGCAGTGAGGCTCTGCAAGCAACCCACTTCCCTGCTAACAATGCTCGTGGGGATATCATGCCTTGTTTGTTTGTTTGTTTGTTTATTAAATAGTCATTTTCCAGGATCGACACAATCAGAGCCTGCAACTCCACTGTTTCCCATTCCTTGGCAATGGGCCTCCCAGCAAGAATGCACAGCCAGCACAAGTCCTGGAGCTGCCCCTGAATCCTTCATCCTCACTCTCACTGGCCTGGGGGAAGACAGGAGTATTACACAAGAGGTCTTGGGGTGATAAGATAAATATCTGCTGTTTGAGACTCTGCCTTAAACCACCACATTGCCATGAATGACATGTTTTCAGTAGCAGGAAGCCAGGAATTACTCAATGGGAAGACTGAAGACTGCCAGCACTTCCGTGATTCCTGCCTCTGGCTGGGGCATGAGGGAAGTCCTCCTGGTTGGAGGAGGACTGTGTGAACACCATTGGATCTGTGTGAACACCACATCCCACTCACTGCAGATACCCAGGTCAAGGATGAACAGAGCAAATGCACTCTTCCCATAGATGATCCCAAGGTCCTTTTTTCAGTGGAAGAACAGCAGGTGAGCTTGGTGTTGAAGGCAGAGAGGGTGAAGGTGTCATCAGTGAGAGATGAGAAGACTACAGCCAGTTGAGATTGTTGCTGTGTAAGTCCACCAGAGCCCCAACCACTGGATGTGAGATTTTCCCAGGCAGTGAAGGCACTTTCAAAGATCCATATTTGAACTCTAACCAAACAAGCAATTAAATAAAAAAATAAGCAGTAATGAAAGGAAAAAGAAAATCTGCTTAGAGGAGATTTCAAGAGGACATGACAAAAGTGAATTTATGAGAACACAGAATAGCCTACACTTATAAGCAGTTTTTGGCTTTAATTAGGACAACACTGCTGTCCTGCTGGGATTTTCCAGGGCCCTGAGTGCATAACAGCCCTTAGGAGCCAAATCTGGGACCCCCATCCCAGCACCTTCTGGCCTGGGAGCGCCATGCCCAGCTCTGGACCATGGCAGGAAGGGCACTGCCCATCTGCTGTGCAGAGCACCCTGCTCCCACTGCTCCCTGACACGTATCTGAAAGAATAAAGCCAGAACCATCTCAAAAGCAGAGACTCTTTGAATGCTGTCATACTTGCAAAGCAAAATAAAAATTAGTGCTGCTGCAGAATGATAGACGTGGAATCATATGCCAAAAACTAATTCTTGAAAGAAAGGAAGTATGTGCCTCCAGTACCTGAATCAAGATCTCAGTGTACAATGGCACAGGCGGAGAGGCTGTACAAAATCTTTAGATATTTAACCACTTGTGAGCGTTCCTGTGGGAAGGGAAATGACAGATTCGTTTTCCTGTGGAGGATTCATTAGTATGCTGTGATTGGTGAGTCAGTATTTTTAGCTTAGTGAGCTCAAGATGTATTGTGGTTTAGGCCTCAGAAGTTACCAACTCTGGGAAATGAATTAAAAGGAAAAAAAAAAAGGCGGGGGGAGTGTGTTAGGAACAGTAGAATGATTTTCCAAGCTCTTTTATGAACCATCCTCCTCACTAGTTTAGCATTAAATGCCTATTAACTCCATTTCGGGAAGGTGGTGATTAAACTGGGTCAAATGGAAGTGATTAGCTTGGATTATCCCTGTCATGGAAAAATTCACTGGAAGATCTAAGAGGGAGGAAATTGCCACACAGATCCCAGCAAGTTCTGCTGGAAGGTAGATGGATTTGCGTTGGCCCACACAAGATCTCTCTAAATACCTCAGACTCACTTGGAATTGAATTGTTTTAATCTTGGAAAGTTCCTCAGGACTGGTAGGGAAAGCAGTTGTCCCAGCATTGCTCCCACTTGTGTGTGTCACCCCAGGTCCACCTGTGCTGAAGTTTGGAAGCATCCCTGGAGACACTGAAGGTGCCTTTCCTCGGGAGTCCATAAGGGAAAAAAACCCTTTCATTTCTGCTGCTAAAAGTTACGAAGGAAATGTTCAGATGGACAAGGAAGAATAAGAATAAGAATAAGAATAAGAATAAGAATAAGAATAAGAAGAAGAGTAAGAGTAAGAATAAGAATAAGAATAAGAATAAGAATAAGAATAAGAATACCATGTGTGTTGGGAGGGCAAACTCTGCAAGGCCAGCAACAGGGCCCAAAATGGAGAAAATAAACCTTGTACTTGAGACTGGGTTGAGAATTGGGAAGACACACCCTGGCAAGCCTCTCTCTCAGCCCAGCTCCAGTTTAAGGCCACCCTCCATTATGTGATCCTGCCACAGAGAAACAAATATTTTGTGACTGCCACGATTACTAAGAAATAAACAGTATTTTATTGCAGGGACTGATGCAGAGTTTCCTGCTGGCCGAGGGGTTGCTTCCTCCTGGTGACATCTCCCAGTGCTCCCTGCATGCCTGGCTCTGCTACTGTGGTTTAATGAGGTTTTCAGCTGACACCATTTCACAGACCCCTCTGCATAACCCCTCACCTCTCGTGCTGTCACAGGACTGCCCTGGGGAAGCAGGGCCGAGTCCTCTGTGTGTGCACAACCAAACGTGTCTGTGCACCAACATGTGCCCATGCCTGTGCCTGTGCTCGCAGCTGTGTTTATTTTATGTTGCATATAGGAGAAAAGAGGATTATTTATGATCTAATCATGATGTGTTCCCCAAGCGAAACATTTTCTGCTCTGATTTATTGCTCACTTTAGGCCTGCCCCCAAGCATTGTTCTTGTGTTTGGAGCCAGTCGCATTTTTTTCCCATTTGGAAATGGAAATCCTAAATGTAATGGCATATTAAATGAAAAAAACCCCGACAGTTACTTGGAGGGAGGAGGAATTTTTCTTGTCTACTTTCCCATTTTATGTTTGTTTTCTTTCTCACCTCTTTCCTTTTATTCTTTCTCCTATCTCTGAAAAAAAGGAAGGAAAACCAGTATTTGGAGAGATGGCAGGAGCAGTATTTTGTCCTCATTTTCAGTTAAAAGGTTAGAAAGGTTCAAAAGTTTTATCCAGAAAAAGTCCACATGAAAAGTACCTGTCATTTTCTGATTAGCACTGTGATACTATTGATCAAAAGTATCCAGCCAACAAACTTGTGTAAATTAAACATGCTTGTGCACCATATGGAGCCAGCATTTCTTGGTAACTACAAAAGAAATGCTTTTTCTTTTTTAATTCAGAGAGCTTTACAAAGCTTATGCAAGTGGCCTTAGAGCTTGGGTTTCTTTTTATCTCACAAATATCAAAAAAGAGAGGTTCCCCACCCCCCCCTCCAGCCTTCTCTTGCTAAAGGACTTCTCAGAGGACCAACAAAATCAAATTAGTTTTGTAGGCTGCACTTAGAAGATAGAGGAGAATGCAGATCTTTAACAAATTGAGCTTTTCTCCCATGTGTTTCACAGGAGTTTTGATTCAATCAATCTCAGAAGAGTTTTTACACAGTCTGAATAAAAATTCTTTTAAAATCCTTTTTTTAAACCTTTCTCCCTTCCTCCATTTTTAATTCCCCTCAGTAGCTCAGGATTCCTTTCTGTTTTGAGGCATGAAATCCCTTTAGCTCTATTGCCTACACAGCAAAGGATAGCAACAAAGCAAGAGAATATGAAAAAGAAAACACCCCCCAAGAAAATAATTAAATTTTCTTCTTTTCAAAAAGCTTATCCATCATCATGCCATAAGAAAATAACAACAACCAAAAAAAATAATACCAAAACACACACTTTTCCCCTCTTTTGTGGATTACATCTATGAAGCAAGAGAGAACCCTGTGCTATTGTGTTTGGTTTCTAAGGCGGACGCACAAACTGCCCTGGCTGTAGCCTCCAGGAATGTTGTCACCAAACAAATGTGGCCATTAAAATGTTGGTAGGAGGTCCATTAGGAAATGCAAAGAGAAAAACCTTTTTTTTTTTTTTTTTTTTTTTTTTGGGGGGGTGGGGGGGAGTGTTGCGTAGGAAAAGCAACTAATAACTAAATCTGGAAGTACAGCTGGGTGCTCCTAAATTAGAAATCTTTAGGAGGTCTCCCACACATCCCTGCAAGTTTGCTAAAGAGTTTTTTGAGCTGTGCATTGCTGCAGATATGTTTCACCTCCTCCAGCTTTTCTGTTTCTTGCTAAGCTTCTCCATGGCTTTAAGCTTCTCTCAGTTAACTCCCCAGGAGTCTCTCTGGCCAGGGTCTCACTTCTCTTCCATCTCTCCTTGCAGTTCTCTTCGTTCCTTGGTACGGTTTCAATCCTGTATCTCAGCTGCTCAAGAGGACAGAAAATTGGCTCAGTGGATTTCTCCCCTTCTCCATCAGCTGCCCCTGTTGTTTATCTCATTAAGAAAAAAATAAGCTGATCCAGATGTATAAGTAAAAAACCACTTATTTTCTTACCCATTTTCTTGCATCACTTTTCCCTGCAGGCAATTTTATTATTGTTTTACAGTACAGGCAGAAGGTAATTTTCCTACAAACAGTGTTGCTTGGCCCTGAATCTGGTGGATTGTCAATTTTTCCCTTTTTGCAGCTGAGAATAATTTTTCAGAAAAGATGGTCATGCTCCAGTCTGAGACAACCAGCACAGGGTTTGAGCTCTGCCTTGCAAGGACTTGTGCACAAAGGCTGCGTTCTGCAAGGACTCCAACTCACCCGTAACGCCTGGGTCTTAAACCCACACAAGGTAAGGTACTTGTAAGCAACGGGATTATCTCACCAGAGAGGTGGGCAGTTTTTCCAGGATCAGTGATTAGATGAATATATCGTTAGAGGTAAGGGAGAGAAGTAGTTCCTCTCTTACTGACGATGCACAAAGCAAATTTCTTTTAAAATGTGAATACCTACCGCAGTTACTGTGCAGGCTTTGAGCTGCTGCACACGGGGAATTATTATTACCACGTTTAGTGGGAGGAAAAGAATAACAAGAAAAGAATAATAATCAATTACTGTTCCTCAAGCCTTCCTCGCTAAGGCTAAAATAAATCTTGGTTTGAAACGAAAATAAAGCAGAATTCTCGTGCTCACTGTTTCAGGAAAGATCCGCAGAAATCAGATGCTTTGGGCTCAGGGCCTCTAGAGGTCACCAGAACCTAATTAATGAGCAGTGCTAAGCCCGTCTGTGAAGTGCAAATTGCTTTGTTTTGATTGGGATTTTCCACCTCTGCGGCTCTGGGTCTCCCCTCTCCCGAGGAATCCAGACTGTCATTAGCCGGCGAATAACAGGAAACGCCTGCAAAGCCATTCCCTGCCGGAGAGCCTGGGCTGTGCAGGACTCAGCTCCCTTTGGGGGCGAAGGCAGAGCCACCTAATTGGCTTTTTTCCTCTGCACACTGTTCCGGTTTTATCCCGTGCTTCTGTGATAAACCCTGCCCTGGCACAGCCCGAGTGTCCCGTGCCCCCGGGCAGTGTCTGTGCCACACCTCTGCAAGCCCAGGGAATTCCAGGGGTATTTCCAAAGTCGGGGGTGCCAGCTCTTTCTCCTGTGCAGGTGCGTGAAAGCAACTCGAAGGGGAGCACGGGCTGAGCGTGCAGGCTGGGACTTGGCAAGGGTTCTTCCACCTAAATTCCTGCCTTGCAAATCAGGATCTGCAAGCACAGCAATCCTGTAAAGACCATGCTTTTCTTCCAGGTCACCCCGTGCTGTGTTTACAGGGAAGGTTTAGAGGAGAGCTGCAATTATGATGGAGTGGTTGTCATGCGGTCAGGGACCTCATCTGCTTCATGCAAGAGCAGAAGGGAAAGCTCAAGTAATTTCCCTGGAACTGCCTCCAGGGTTTAGGAGTGAGACAGGCTAGGGAACTTGGAACAGTCGAAGGAGACTGTTTATTTCAAGACAGCAAACAGAAGCTGATCCTTTCAGGAGAAATGAGAAATTCCTCTCCTCTGGAGAGAGCAAAGGTATTTATTTTGGGAGCAGTCAGTGGAATGGAGGCCTGTGGTGTCTCTGGAGAGGGATTTTTCTCTCTGGAAAGCCAGGAGTGTCAAATGCAGACGAGTGGCCTGTGCTTTGCCAGGATGCTGAGGGTGGTATGGGGGGGCTGCTGCGAGGGCATCCTCACAAAGGGCTCCTTTACTTCTAGATACAGGACACTGCAGGCCCAGGACATTTCCTCGGAGTCCAAGGAGTTTTTCTGGATGCAGAGCAGGAGATGAGGCTTTGCCCCTTTAGCAGTCTGTAGAGCAGCTCCTGTCTGTGGCCCTACCCTTGCCTCAGTGGTAGCAGGTGACTCCCCTGTGCCCTGCTCTGGAGCAGCAGTAATAGGATCTCCCCGCGGGTGTTTGCTGGGATTATCAGGTGTGTTATTTTTGCAGACTGGAACTGTGATGCTCCAGCTTGGCTGGAGTCCATGTGTCAGTTGCTAATCCCAGGCAAAGCCCCCAAGAGGTCAGTAAGACCACAAACAGAGCTAAGTGCCCAACTAAAGGAGGTCAGGATTATTTTCCACGTAGCATACCATTCCCAGAGAGAAAACACTCATATGAATCTCATGGCCATCCTTTATTCCCTTCTCTTTCAAAAGATGCACAGAGTTAAGGGCTTCCCTTCTCAGTTCCCTCTCAAGGAGGGGTCCTAGGGAAACCTTGCTGTTTCTTCCCCCTTTCTAAACAAGCAATCTCATCAAAATTTCTTGGTGGCTGCCATCTGTTGCAAGCAGAACACCACCCCTTTTGCTATTTACAGTGCAATTAACCTTCAGCAAATTAGCTTGTGACTGTCATGAAAGGATTAATTAAGGCAACACACCCTTGACTCGTTCCCACCGTGCACTTGCAGCAGCACACCCACGGCTCGGCCAAAGCCCTTCCAGAATCAGGGGAGTAGTTTTTATCCTTTCTCTATTATCCCAGCAAATTTGCCAGCCAGGGGAGATGTGTGAGGAGGGGCTCCAGCAGCCACCATCCCATGGAAGTAGCTGTGGAGATAGAAGACCTGGCCTTGCCCAGCAGTGCGGTGCTTCCCTGCTGCCGGGAGTTGCTGCCCTGGAATCAGGATGTGGGGCCATGACTCAGCCAGCTCAGCTCAGGGTTGTAGTTGAAGCAGCCAAAGGATGAAGCTGCTGCCAAAATCTCAGGCTGTGCTGTGCTGCAGCCGTGCTTTGGAAGCACACCCTGTTTTCCTAGCACCATCAGACTTCCCTTCCGTCCGGATTCCTGTGCCTGGGAGGCATGTGAGGCCAAGGCTTCCCGAGAGCCCCAGACCCCTGATCTGTGCAGATGTGCAGGATGTGTCTGGGTTATCCAGACAACCCTGTGCTTGCTCCAGGCTTGGAGAACCCTCAGAGAAATAAGCAAATTCCCCCAGCTCCAGCACAGCCTGAGTAATGGTGGAAAAATAGGCTTTGGCCAGAGAATTCCAGCACGGTGGCCCTGCCTCTGCTCCTCTTCCCATCGGCTGTAACTCCTGGCAGAGAGGCAGCGAGACTGGTAAAGGCTCTAATGTCTTACAGCAAAGCAGCTTCGTGTTGTTCAGTCCCAGATGGCAACTAAGTACCAGCAGCTGCTCGCTCACTCGCCCACCTCCCACTTCTGTGGGATGGGGAGGGCAACTGAGAAAAGGTAAAACTCGTGGGTTGAGATAAGATCAGTTCAATTCTTGAAATCAAGTAAAAAATAACATTAACAGTAACAGTAATAGTAGGGAAAAGAGAGAGGAATAAACCCCAAGACAGACAAGTGAAGCACAGTACAGTTGCTCACCACCCGCTGAAGGCTGCCCAGCCTGTCCCTGAGCAGTGGTCAGCCCCTCCCAGCCAACTCCCCGCAGTTCATATACTGGGCATGACACTCTGTGGTATGGAATATCCCTTTGGCCAGCTTGGATCAGCTGTCCTGGCCATGCTCCCTCACAGCTCCTCACTGGCTGAGCACGAGGCACTGAAAAGCCCTGGATTTAGAGTAAGCACTACGTAACACACTGACGTTTTAGTTGTTGCTGTCAATGTTGTTCTCATACTGAATCCAAAACACAGCACTGTACCAGCTACTAGCAAGAAAATTAACCCTATTCCAGCCAAAAGCAGGATACAACTGCCAGAGATGATGTCCTGAAGGCAAAAATCTCAGGGCTCAAAGCTGCGCAAGAGCAGCTGCTGCACAGCAGGGCAGGTGGAGGCAGTGCCAGGGAGTACCTGCATTGCTGGGAGATGCTTTTGTTCTGCCATCAGTAGCCCCACGGCTCACGCTGTCCTGCCCAGCACGGGCTTGTCCTGCTGGAGCTCTGGCACTGCCACCTCTTCCTCACACAGAGAAATATCCCACAGATGGGATCTGGGAGTCAACATCAGCCCAGGGAGTGGGGGCCTCTTTTCAAACCACAGCACCACCTCCACTCCTCAAAGTTTAACAGAATAAAGACCACTGGTAGTGTTCAACACTTGTATTTCTTTGTCACTGAGATTCTTAGGGCACAACCCACAGCCACACTGTTCTGACAGACCTGGGCAGTATTTTTTAATTGCCATCCAATGTAAACCACTTGTTGCATTTCTTTGGATCCATGAAATTTTGAAGGCAGAGCTAAAATAAATAATTTAACCTTATTTTGAGCTCAGTCCATGCTTGGATGGCCCAGGTAATACAATGTTGTTGTGAAAGTGTTAACTAATGTTGTCTCTTATAAAAAAGAAATGAATTATGAAATTACATCATCATTAACGAAGTTCTGTTATCTATTTGCATGTCTTCTCTGATTCCTAAATGCCATCAAGTCTAGAAAACTTGGAGGCTTTCAGGGTTTTGCATCCATGTGTGCATCCTAAGGAATCCTGATTGCATAGAGACCTAGGTGCATACTATTCCCAGCCTCCTCCTGGTTCTCTCTGATGGAAAAATACTTAAGAGTCAGCTTGGATGATACCAGCACTGGAGCCCTGGGCAGCAGCATGCTGTGATCCTGAGGTGTGCATAAACACAGCCTGTGGTGACACAAATAGGTGACAACCACTCAGCACTGCTGGAAGGAAAGGCTGAAACAGCCTCTGATGTGATGATGGTGAACTCAGAACTCTTCACACTCTTATGGAACAGACGTTTCTAACCATATTCAGGACACCCAAAAAACTGGCAGGGAGGAGCTAGGGATGCTCCCAGTTCCAGCCTTACCCTGCTGTGTTGCAGCAGTACCTGGGCAGGGAGGCAGCTGGCCAAGCCCATGACAGAACCAAGAGGCTGCAGCTTCACAGATGATGACAGCAGTGTGAAGACTGCCCCATGAATTAAATAACAATAAAATGAAAGCAAAGTACAGTTGATACAGGATAATAAAACCAATGAGTGTACGAAATCATTACACAACTACTTCTTATGTAATTGACTACTAAGTCCTTACTAAGAACATGAAAGAGGAGTGACCAATGTAATTTGTTTTATGGGCATTATTTGGAAATTCAGGTAGTTCCTTAGAGATCTGTCTCTTGTCAGGTTAAGTAGCAAAAACTAACCAGACTCCTGCTGCCACAGGAACCATAAATCAAAGTCTCGAGATGTTCGCACTCAGCGTGAACACAAACTCAGTGTAAACCACAGTAAGTGGCAGTTTGCCACCCTGCACTGAGCTGTCACGTGGGGCCCAGGCTGAGCAGCTGTCACACTGTCTGTGTGAGGGACGGTGACCTCCAGCAGATGGGCAGGGTGGACTCCTGGCTGTGCTAATCCTTTTACCTGTGCGGGCTGAATCCGACAAGGATCCCGGCTCAGAGCCCTTGAGGGTTGGCATTGAGGGTTTTTGCATCTTACGGGGGTGAGTTCCACTAGTCCCAGGAAGGCTGTGGTGGGAAAGCTCATCTATCAAGACGTGATGGATGCGTAGGTCCTTCAGCTGAAGGCGAGGAGCAGGGGCATGTGTGGGTCTGATGAATTTTTCCTAATTTCCAACGAGTCAAATAAAGTTAAATAGTCCACCTGCAGTGAATTGGGTCATCAGCAGTGGCCTGTTCTGGAAGAGTGGCCTCTGATGCAGAAAACCTGGTGGGCTGTTAAAGAAGTTAAGGCACTTTTCATTTCCCCTTCCAGGGTGCAGTGCAAGTTGATTAGGAGCACTAAGACGATTGCCTCTGCTTTGCTGTATCTCTCAATTATGCCCTAATAAATATTGATTAAAATCTGGTAAAGGCAGCTTAAAACAACTGCAGGGCTTTTATCTTCGGTTACTTCTTCACCCAAAACCTACAGCTCTTAAATTGCACAATACAGTCTGATTATTCCAGGTGCAGCTGTATCTGTGATGGCTGGAGCCTCATCCTGCAAAATGCATCTTTGGTCCAGCTAATTAAGAAAGGATTTGGCATGGCAGTTCTTGGCTCAGGATCCCTGGTTCTTTATGTGAGATCCCAAAACAACAGGCTGTCAGTTCCCAGGGGGTTTAAACTAAATGCCTCTCCCCCTGTACGGGGCACTGGTGAGGCCACACCTTGCGTGCTGTGTCCCGTTCTGGGCCTCTCAGTTCAGGAGGGACATTGAGGGGCTGGAGTGAGCCCAGAGAAGGGCAGCAGAGCTGGGGGAGGGTCTGGAGCATGGGTCCTATGAGGAGAGGCTGAGAGATCTGGGGGGTGTTTAGCCTGGAGAAAAAGAGGCTCAGGGGTGACCTTATTGATCTCTACAACTCCCTGAAAGGAGGGTGCAGCCAGGTGGGGTTGGTCTCTTCTCCCAGGTAACAAGCAACAGGAGGAGAGGACATAAAGCTCCTCCAGGAGAGGTTTAGGTAGGACATTTGGAAGGATCTCTTCACAAAAGGTATGATTAGATATTGGAATGGGCTGCTCAGGGAGGTGGAGCAGTGACTGTCCCTGGAGGTGTTTAAGGAAAGCCTGGACATGGCACTCAGTGCCAAGGTCTGGTTGACACGGTGGTGCTTGGTCACAGGATGGACTCGATGATCTCAGAGGTCCCTTCCCAGCATAACTGAACCTGTGATAGGGCAATGAAAGCCCTGGAGAAGCAGAGCCGTGAAATCTGAGCCCCTCCCTGCCCCACTTCCTGGCCCCTCGAAGTGTGTCAAGCAGCGTTTCAAGACGTAGAGAAGCTGTCCTGGGACACCGGGGGGGCTCTGCCCAGGGACGGGCACTGCCAGGGACGGGCACTGTCCGGGGACGGGCACTGCCAGGGACGGGCACTGACCGGGGACGGGCACTGACCAGGGACGGACACTGCCAGGGACGGGCACTGCCAGGGATGGGCACTGACCGGGGACGGGCACTGACCGGGGACGGGCACTGACCGGGGATGGGCACTGACCGGGGACGGGCACTGCCCCGGCTCCCGCCTGGACCGGCACCTGCGGGTCTGGGGCGAGTGGAAAACAGCCCCGTTCCCCGCGGGGTTTCTCGTGGGACCGCGCGGCCACAGCGACAGCAATCACTACTATGTAATATTTATAATTATCTGTTTTCTACTTATATAATGTATAGGTTTTGCTTCTATTATCTACTGAACCAGATGCTGAGTGTTTCAGACTGGGGTTTGGTTTTCGCTGCTTTTAATGTTGCAAAATCAGGCTGCCAGAATCTAGAAAGTTTGCCAGCATAGCCTTTATTTGCTTTTCTTTAGCAGTAAATGTCCTGACTTGCCTTCCATGGTCGCATCCAAATTCCAGCCCCGCTCACTTGCACAGCCTGACCCTTCCTGTCCCGATCTCTGACGACCCCGCTGTGTCCGTACCAGCTCCCAGGAACCTCGCTGTGCACATTCCCCTCGTGCCCCGTTCCCGGCCCTGCCCGCCCGCTCCCGGAGCTCTCCCGGTGTCCCGGGCCCGGAGCCGAAGGAGATGGGCGGGAACAGCCGAGGTCCCGCCCCTTCCCGCGCGACGTCATCGCGCCGGAAGGGCCTCGGCGCGCCCGTGACGTCAGCGCTTCCTTCTTTCCCGCGGAGGCCGGAGCGAGGTAGGAGCGGGGAGGCCGCGGTCCCGATCCCGATCCGCCGCCATCCGCGCCCGGGCGGCCGCGGGAAGGGGCAGGGCGGGGCCGGGGCAGGGCCGGGGTGTCGCTGAGGGTGTCGCGGGTGTGGCTGAGCTGTCCCCGCGTCCCCGCAGGGCGCCATGGGTCGCGTCATCCGCGGGCAGAGGAAAGGCGCGGGCTCCGTGTTCCGTGCCCACGTGAAGCACAGGAAGGGCCCGGCCAAGCTCCGCGCCGTGGACTTCGCCGAGCGGCACGGGTACATCAAGGGCATCGTCAAGGTACGGGCGGCTCCGGGTGCCGTGCTCGGGGGGGACGTTCGGCACCTCGTCCCCGGGGGTTCCCGACCCTCCGCTCCTCCTGGGCTGCCAGCGGTGCCCAAAGCCCTTGGGCTGTCCCTTGTCCCGTCTGTTCCTTATTCGGGTTTGTCTGTTCTTTAATAAACCATATTCCTCGAAAAGTTTAACTCTTTCAGGTTTATGAGAACATCTCAACAGAGAGGGCACCCTTAGCCAGCAGTAGGATTTTCTGGTGGAGCTTTGGCAGTGTAGGAGTACCAGCGTGGTTTTGTGTTGCCTAAGATTTCCCTGTACCTTAAGAAACCTGGCTGGGGAGTTTTCCATGTAGTTGATTGCATATTGAAACAAAAAAACCAAAAATCAAATCTTTGAAAATGCCAAGTGATTTTAGTCTTGAGCAGTAGGGGCAGGGCAGTGCCCGTATTTGGGGTGTGATACGGTGGTTCAGGGGTGCTGCAGGTATTTTTTAGGGTGTCGGTGATTTCAGAATGCAAACAGTGCCACTGGTTGGATGCTCTGAGCAGCCTTTCAGCGTTTTACAGCACGGTCATGTTCGGGTTGTAGAGAGAATTTTTTCACCCTTACCATGACTGAGTTGATGATAAAGGGTAGGTAGCAAGGTTTGACTTGAACTTGAGTAATTCGTAGGGGATTTGGCCAATGGGATTGAAAAAATGTCACTAATGGACACCAACAGCTTGTGAGCTGTCCTAGAAAATAGACACATCTTAGAGACGTGTCAGAGTCACTTGTCTGTAGTCCGTAAATACACGGTTGGGTATTGTAATCTCAGAGTGCTTCAGGAACAGAATGGACATGTTTTTCAAGTGTAAAAGAAACAACAATTCTGTGTTCCTTATTTAGGGTCTTCTGTAACTTTGTTGTACCTGATTTCAGAAGGTTAGAAATGCTTCAATCCCGAGGAAACACATGGAAAAGTCACTGCCTGTGCCCAGCTCTGTCTCTGCCCAGAGGTGGTTGGGCAGAGTGAAAGTAGATTTCTTTGTGTGGAGAAATGGATACTTGCAGAATATCAGGAATAAAAACTCTTCAGACAGGATTAGCTACAAGCAGCACACTTAACCAGGCATCATTTTGTGCTCAGTGAATGATTTGGGTTGGAAGGGACCTTCAAGCTCATGCAGTTCCAACACCTTCCATGTGACCAGGTTGCTCAAAGCCCTGTTCAGCCTGGCTGTGAACACTTCCAGGGATGGGACAGCCACAGCTTCTCTGGGCAGCCTGTGCCAGTGCCTCACCAGCCTCACAGGGAAGACTTTCTCCCTGATAGGATGTGATGTAGGTACTGGAGCTCGTGTTCTTACAAACGGGAATCTTGGCTCACTCATGCTGGGGCAACCCGGGTTCCCCTGAGAAGCGTCCTGGTGAGAATAAACCCGGAGTAGCCATCCCCAGTTCTCGTAGCTCTCTGATTCCTGCAGAACCCGTGGCAGAGGCCGCGCCCCGCCCTAAGGCAGCTCTGCATTCCCACAGGACATCATCCACGACCCCGGCCGGGGCGCTCCGCTGGCCAAGATCGCCTTCCGCGACCCGTACAGGTTCAAGAAGCGCACGGAGCTGTTCATCGCCGCCGAGGGCATCCACACCGGCCAGTTCGTGTACTGCGGCAAGAAAGGTGGGGCGGGGCTGGGCGCGGGCGGGGCGCTGGGTGTCCCACACCTGCAGTTTGGGGGGCCGGAGCGCAGGACCCCGCTGCCACGGGGTCTGTGGTGCCACCCTCCCGGGTTCAGCAGGGCTGCAACCCCGGCCCAGACCCTGAGTGAAGCCGTGGCTGCTCTCCTTGCTGTTTGCAGCTCAGCTGAACATCGGGAATGTCCTGCCCGTGGGCACCATGCCCGAGGGCACCATCGTGTGCTGCCTGGAGGAGAAGCCCGGTGACCGCGGGAAGCTGGCGCGCGCCTCCGGGAACTACGCCACCGTCATCTCCCACAACCCCGAAACCAAGAAAACCAGAGTGAAGCTGCCTTCGGGCTCCAAGAAAGTAATTTCTTCTGCTAACAGGGCTGTTGTGGGTAAGGAGCAATCGCTGTGAACTTGTCACTGGGCTTCTTGTCACTGAATCTTCCAAACAGGGCCCCGGTTTTAATAACCATCTTGAAAGTGGTGTCATGTGCAGGCTGGCCTCAGAGTTACACGCCAGGATAGCCTGTGCTCGGGTGCCTGCCTTGTATTGTACACCTGCATTACTTTTGGGCGTTGCTAACCTAAACTTGGAGATGGTTTGACCTGGTGAGAAGACAGAGAAGTAGATGCTCCTTCTCCTCAGGCTGTAGTGGAATTGCTCAGCCTGTAAAATCTGCAGTCCTTGGGGAAGGACTTGCATGGAAAATGCCATTTTGATTTCCTGCTTTTGGCTGTGAGGGAGGCTGGTGGTGGTGTCAGGTGGGTGGGGTGTTCTGGGAGGCCTGACAAGGAATGACAAAACCACTGCTGAGAAGCAGAGGCTGTACCAGGTTTGTTGTGCACCTGGCAGCTGAGATGGCTGCTGGTGACACTTGCCTGCCTCTGCATGGAAGACGCCACAGTGAGTAAGCTGCTGTGTTACTCCAGTAAAATTGACTCAGTAAATCATGAAACAAGTAGGTGTTTGACCTCAAAGTTCTTTACAGTCCCATGAGCACTTTCAATTCATACTTCAGTTGAAAAATTTGATGTTACCCAAGTAATTGTAGCAGTAAAACTGGCAGTGCTTCAGAAAGTGTTTAATTCAGTCCTGGATGTATGGATTAAAAAGCAGGAATTAGAGTGTGTGTTCCCTTGCAGAGCCCCTGGGATGTGGCTGTAGCTCAGCTCTGGTCTCACTGTCGGTGCTGGCTTTGCTCTGTACTCCTGTGCTCTGTTTGGGTGTTACCATTCCTGCCATTCCCTGCAGGAATCGTGGCTGGTGGAGGCCGTATTGACAAGCCCATCCTGAAGGCCGGCCGTGCCTACCACAAGTACAAGGCCAAGAGGAACTGCTGGCCACGTGTCCGTGGTGTGGCCATGAACGTGAGTCTCTCTTGTGATTGGGGTCTCCCCTGTCCCTTCTGACAGTTCAGAAAGCATTTGTGGGATTTGGGGACGAGCCTGAGGAAAGCTTTCCCAGATAAATGTGCAGTCACAGGGTGAACTAGCAGCACCACAGGGAAAGTGAAGCAGTTACTTCTTTGTCCCCTTCAATCTGTTTATTTCTGTTAAACATCAGTTTCTGTGGTTACATTGCTGTCTCGCTTTCTTCCTGCACAGCCTGTGGAGCATCCCTTCGGAGGAGGCAACCACCAGCACATCGGAAAACCCTCAACCATCCGCAGGGACGCTCCCGCGGGCCGCAAGGTCGGGCTCATCGCCGCGCGCCGCACGGGCCGGCTGCGGGGCACAAAGACGGTGCAGGAGAAGGAGAACTGAGCTCCCACCCTGGGCGCCACACAATAAATTTGTACCACAGAGCTCGTGTGAAGGTCGTGGTATCTGCTGCTGCAGTGGGGATAAAACTGGGATGATGTTCAACACAGGAAGTTGTGAGCGGAGATGCGGGGGTTTTTCCCCTTGCCTTGAAGAGCAGGGATTCTCTCAGCCAGCACTTGCAGTCTGTAAGCTGGCCCTTCCTGCAGGCTGGAATAACACTGGTGTGGCTGGTCTTGGGCCCTGGTGTGATGTTCATTTGGTTGCCTGAAGCTGAGGCCTGACAAAGCAGGACAAACCTATCAATCCCTTGGTCACCCAGTTAATTTGTGTATCAGGCTGAAAGGATGCTCAATTTTCTGCGTGCATAACCTCCAACATAATGGTGTTCCGTTTCTGTCTTATGGGGGATAAGCTTGAGAGTTGTAGAACTAAAGTATTTCAGCTGCTCTCTGCAAGGTTTGGGCTTCCTTTTGGAACTGTCAGGTTCCAACCAGATGAAAGGTGCCTCAGGAATTCGAGGTACCACACAGACTGCTCCCTCCACTCATCAGTGGGAAGGGGAAGCAGCTTCCAAAACCTCCCCTTTGCAGGTTGGTCGTGATGGGATATCCCAGGGTGCTGCAGTAACGTGGGCAGTAGCACAGATGTCCACGAGGAAGCTGTGTTCTCATAGGAACAGCTGTCCTGTGAAAAGCCAGCCTTTTGTAAAGAAATGAGAGAAAAGTCATGGGGTTTGGTGCAAAATGGCTTCACTTACAGCTTTCCTGAGCTGGCCTTTGGAAGGAAAAATGAAAGAAAGCAGATGGGGCTCAGCTTCACGTCTGAGCACACCCAAACCAGGGCTCCTGTAGATTTGCAGCAGCTCTGGCTGTGCTGGAGGGGTCTGTGCTAAGGCCAGACTTCCATGCATGAGTAAGACTTAACACTGGTGGGAATCCAGCGGAGGGCAAAGCAGGAAAAATCGTTTCTACACCCACCCACAAAACCAGTACTGCAGCTGGCCATGTGTGTCTGGGGAGAGAAAGATGATTTAAAAAACCCAAACCACACCTTGAGGAAGGGCATTGGATCCCACTGGGGAGAAACAAAGCAAAGCAATGGCAAGTTTTCTTTCCATTTCTATTCCTATTCCTCAAATTCCAGTGAAGTGTGAAGTTCACATCTCTTTTTGCCATGAGGCCAGAAGCTCTTCTGCGCCCGTGCTCTGACAGGGACCAAAGTGTAACACTCCTCCCAAACACCATCAGAAGAGCAGCTGAAGTCTTTGCTGTTCCACAACAATTTGCACCTAAAGGACTGGCAGAAAACCCTGGTTTCTGTCATGCATTTCAGTCTCTGACAGTTTCCAGCCACATTTGGGTCTGCTGACCCCATTTGTTTTCTCAGGAAGGGGGAGATGGTTACTGACCCTTGGCTGCCTCTGCTGCTGTTCCAGGCTCTGACAGTGGCCCACAGGTGTTCACAGCCACACGGTCAGTGCACCGAGGCTGTGAGGAGGGAATAATTAATACAAATTATTACAAATAAATGCTATGGTACAGTGCTTAATGCAGCCACAAACATTTAATGTAAACTTAGAGGATGCCATGCCAGAAGTGTCTAAATTCACACAGTAGTGTGAAGCTTTCAAAGATTTTTCTCCCTTCACCGAACTCCAGTTGCAACTACTCTTCCAGTACAGTCTCCTGTTACCAACATGGAACTTGAAAAAGCCACAGTGATACTGGCAAATGACAACAAGACAAACATTCTCCAGGGGCAAAATGCTCCTCCAGCCCCAACACCTCCAGTGCTAAAAATCTGTGAAAAACATGAGGGAAGAGGGAGTAAGATAAGGCGGATAAAAAATGACAGGCTCTAAAGAAACCAACCTTGAATGAAAAATTTAAGTGAACTGAAATATATTTTCCAAACTGAAGGTCTAATTTAAGCTGTAGAACAGAGGTGAACTCCAGCAGTTTACACGACAGGGGAAGTTAAGACAACTAACAGTGCAATAAGAATTTTAAAAATACCCATAAAAATATACAGGTGAGGTCCTAACAAGCTTAACTTCAGGCTGGGAGGATGTGTGAAAGCACTGAAGAGAAAAGGAAAACGGGGCTGAAGTTAAGCCAGTCCCTGTTCTCTGCGTGGGCTGAGCATCAGGCAGCAGGTTCAGCTGAGCAGGGCAGAGGCTCCCTCTGAATCTGCACTGCAGAAAGCAGAAATGAAACAGGACAGGGACACTGCAGAGGAGCGGGAGCTGAGGAGCTGCTGACCACAGGAAAGCACAAACCTGCCCGTGAGGTGGGTGAGTGTCCTGGCTGGACTGAAGCAGCTCCAACACAAAACCACTTCCAAATGTAAATGAAGCCAAACAGACCATGTTCAATAGGAAGCACACGGTTCCTTCTGTGGCCTTGCACTTCTCCTACCCCACAACTCACTGTATTAAATCCTAAGATGGTTTGGGGTTGAAGGGACCTTAAAGATCATCTAGTTCCAACCCGCCTGCTGTGGGAGTAATTATGTAATATGCTGTAATTATGCTTTAATTGTGTGTCATAATCAGCAACCTCCTGCTCAAACCAACAGTTTTAGCAGCATGACAGAATACCCAGTTGATTTGCTTATATGGTTCATATCCAGGATACTTCACTTCATGGAGGAGCATCTCAATTTCCAACCCTAATACTGCACAGAAGACTTGAGCTACTATAGATACTGTCAAACTGAAAAAAACTACAGCCAAGCTTGTTAGTAGTGTAATAGTAATAATGATAATAACGATAATAATCATTATTATTATTATTATTATTTAATCCCCTCACATAAAGATCAGCACAGTTACAAGGACATCAGAAATCCTGAAATGAAGCAAACTGTTTTAAAGAAAGGTGTTAAGTGTTCCTGCAGAATTCTCAGAGGTTATTTTCAGTATAAGGCTTTGTTTGCTGAAAGAAAAAAATTAAAAGAAAAAAAAAAAAAGAAGGTACATACCAGTGAATCACTAAAGTCTTCCTTTAGAAGGGCTTCAAATTTCCATCTACTGAAAGACCAAACAGCATTTTCTTTATACTTTTTTAAGGGTGTGTTGAGAAGCACCAAGTGCTACCTAAACATCAACAGGCATCACAAATTCCTTCACAGCAACAGAACCCTCATTAACATCATTATCCCCTTCCAGCACCTCTGTAGCTGCTGCAGGGACCAAACAATTCCACCTTGCACTGAGCCAGGCACGGGAGAAGCAGGACTTCACCCAGAGGGTCACTGCCCCAGGGCTTCCCATGGCTCCATCTCCCATCCTGACTGCCCAGCCTGGATAAATCAGAAAGGGGGAGCAGCTCTGGAGGATCCACAACCTGCTACACACCGGTGCAGGCAGGGAGGAACTGCAGAGGGAGATGCAAGGAAACAGTGTAAGGTAAAAAAAAAGCCAGAGCAAACCCATCCAGGGAGTTTCTGCAAAAAGATGAGAGGGAAATAAACTCCAGCAGCAAGAAAATGACCCTGACTGTTATGCTGAAGTTACCAGGTAAGTATCTATCAAATCCAAGGGAAATGCTTTGGGCTGTATTTTCAGCTAATGCAAAAACCACAGGAGCCTAAATGCTAAAAGGTTTCAGGGAGTCGGGTGATCAATAAATCATTACAGCCTCCAAAGAAGTTAAATTAAAAAATGGCTTTTTTTGTCCTGTGGCATTAACAAATCTCAGAGAGAAATGTGAAAACAGAAACATTTGTGGGAGTTGTTTTACATTTCTGCTGTCTTCATCAAAATCTTTCTTGTCCCAGTTTACAGCAACCCCCCACCCGGAATGATCTGCTAGGATACATCCAAAGTGTATCCTGAATTCTCAGTTTTGCCAACATGTCCAGAGAATTCACACTCACGTCCACTCAGATGGGTGACATCAACTGAACCGACCAAGGATAAACTCAGGTGTTACAGAAGCACAGAACTGTCAGGGTTGGAGGGACCTCTGCAGATCACCCAATCCATCCCCCTGCCAAGGCAGGGTCACCTGGAGCAGTGACACAGGAACACATCCAGGTGGGTCTGGAATGTGTCCAGACAGGGAGACTCCACACCCTCCCCGGGCAGCTGTTCCAGAGCGCTGCCACCTTCACTGTAAAGTTCTTCCTCATGCCAAGGTGGAACCTCTTGTGTCACCTGCTTCCACGATGTCTTTTTAAAATTGTATTATTATTTGATGTCAGTATCACAAATTCCCAGAATTTGCCACTGTTTCCCACTTTCATTTGCACATCTCCAAGAGCAAACTTGGGGAACCAGAGGCTTCCAGCAGCTCTCCACTACACCCACCTCACGTTCCTTTGGGTGATGGGCCTTGCTGTGGCAGAGCAAGGCGAGGGGCACGTGGCAGGCACAGGGGTCACAGCAGCTCCCCAGCAGCTGCAGCGGCTCCTCCCGGCCTGGAATGTGGCAGGACACCTGTCCCTGGAGCAGCAGGACACCTGTCCCTGGAGCAGCTGCTCGCTGCGAGGAGAGGCAGCTGCCGCTCCCAGAGCCTCTGGCCCTCACAGGCACGAAGGTGATGCCAGGAGCATTCCCAGCTCGTTTCCGGCCGCTGCAGCTGGTCCGTGGGTGCTGCAGGATGTGCAAAGGCAGCAGCAGAGCTGGCTCAGCTCCAGGACACCCCAGCTTTATTTCCCTGTCTTCATCAGAGCGAGTCTCCTCCAACAACTTCGTTATATTGTATTTCAATAAATTCAACACAAGAGGCCTCCACTAGCCCGTTCTTCAATTAAGTCCACATTTTATTTATGGTTTGCTGTTGGTACTTCAATCAGATTTATATATACATAATCTAAAACCTACATCAAAACCATGTTGACTGCTCTGAAGACCGAGAGAAGTGACACGATTGAAGTTTTCTTCCACGGCTCTATGGTATGTCTACATTCCCACAGCAGGTTTTTGGTTCAGGTTGCAGAAGTGTTCAGAAAGCCAGTGCCAGGTCTCTCTCAGACTCGGAGTGGGAGGGTTACAGTTCTCTTTCATCATTGCAGTCTTACACACAACCACAGTAGCAATCAGTAACATTTCTTTGTTCTAGATAAACACCTGGGTTGATCTGCAGAATCCTGGCTTTTCACATTTCCACATCTCTCCCTTTCTAAACCCTCACTGACACAGCTGGAAAACCGAGTCCCTCCCTGCGGTTGCTGCGTTATTTGAACATTAATTGTGAGAGGATCTGATGCTGCTTCACACGGGAGGCAGCACGAGAGGCTGAGGAGAAGGTGTTTGTGAGTCCTCGCCGAGCAACCTGAAAAACGCCAGTTCCTTCACTTGGATGCAAACACAGGTACCTCGAACGATTCCATTTATCCCCAGGGAGGCGGGGACTGCCCGTGCCTGCCCAGCACAGCCCCACCAGGAATTTGTGCACCTCGGCCTGGCCCAGGGCAGCTCTCACACGGCTGGAGCCACTCCCGGCGGCGCCGGCAATGAACGACAAGAGGTAGAAAGTATTCACAGAAGCAGCTTGCGAAGGCCCTCGCTCAGCCCACTCCCTGTCTTTATTTGCTCAGAGGATTAGACTTGGTACAGATCTAAGAGAAGAAGAATAGAAAATGCTTTACATGCTACTTAATCTGAAGTTCCTGCTCGGAACAGTTCCTGGTGCCCGGGGAGGCCTGTGGTTCAGGACAGGTCACACCGGGAAGGCTCGCGAGCTGCTGCCACAGGGGTGTGCGGGGCCAGGCAAAGCACACTTCCAGTTCCCCAGGGATTTCACACAGCATGACCTCTCCCTTCCGCAAAATACTCCCATTTCTGCTATTTCACCTGCCCTTAGTCACGCACAGGGCAGGCAGATAGAATTCGTGAGTATCAGTAAGTCCTGAAGAACTAATCACACTTCTAAGCTTTGGAATTTGCTTCCAGAAGACCTTCCGAGGACTTAAAGCACCTACCAGATATTTAAATACAATCAAGTATATTAAGTGTCCAAGTTTTCAATCAGCCTTCTTTTCCAGAGTAGATTCCAGCAAAACCCACTGTTTTTATTCACCTGTAGAATAATGGTTCAAGATAGAAAATGAAGGGAAAAAATACCCCAAACAACAACCAACCAAAGAAACCCAGTAAGCTACAAGCTATTAGAATTCCAGACTGCCATCAGTAGCACAAAGCTTTCCTATCCCACATAAATGATGACGAGATTCAAGAGATGACAAAGCCCACCTGGTCAAGGCTGTGGCTGCTGCTACTGCACTGTGAAAGGCTCCAGGCTGCCTGGCAAACATGGGGGCTTTTTGGGGATTTTTCTTGCAGCAGCAAACAGCAGGACAGCAGGTGTAGGTAAAAACAGGAGGTAAACAACCATCATGGCAAGTGAAGGGATTTGATTCCAAGAAAATACAAAAATATTGAATATAAAAATGATCCTTGCAATCCAGAGTGAAAAACTCTGTAAGAAAGAATCACAAGAAATGATGGACAGGAATTTAAGAGTGAGGGACAAAAACTGAGCAGCATTTCAATAAATAAAGCTACAAAAAAAGGCCAATACCTTTAAAAGCTGCACCTACAGAGGTATCACTACAGCAAAGGAACAGAACTGCTCACTTAATGGCTCAGGTGAAACCACACTTGGAAAGCATTCATCCAGCCCTGGGCATTGTTTGAAAACAGGAACAGCACATCACCACAACAGAAATGTGGATCAGGGAACGGCTTATGGGGGAAAATCAAACATGTAAACGTTTTGCTCTGGTACAGACTAAAGGGGACGTCACTGCAAACCCACCAGGAAGCTGCAGACTGTGCAGCTCACACCACTTTGGGCAAAATACACCAACTCATTGCAATAGCAGTTCAATAGCAGTTGCAAATTACGAACAAAAATTAACATTATCAGACATTTTGAATACTATAGAAACAGAGAAGGGAATGATCTTATTTTCCTGCACTGGATGTTTTGCTATGGTCAGATTGTGGGTGAAATCATAGAACCTTTTTCCTCTTGTTTTCATTACTCAAGGTTATCTCATGGTTAAAAACTAGAAGACATTTTTTGCACATTATTTTGACCACTGAACAACGACCCTGTCATTTCAGAATTGTGCTGATGTGATTTAAGGCTACATTAAATTCTTCCAAGGAAACAGCCTGTAGGTCAGTTTTATTATCAAAAAGTGGCTTTAAGGAGTTCTAAAGCTAAAAAATACAGAGTTGGGTATTTAAAAATCTGATGAAAAGTTAGCCCTTATTCAGGAGTGTTTTTCTCCTTCAGAAACTGGTTCCCCCGTGCTTGTTTTGATTTGTCTGCAAACAAGAGCTGTCTTCTGTGCCACCCGCTGACTGAGCTGGCTTGACCCCCACAGACGTCACCAGCTTCCACTCTTACAGTGCTGAACTCGCACAAATGCTGCTGAAATCCATGGATCCACCACAACTTGCAATGGAAAATCAGAGTGCACGATGAGGGTGTCTGAATTTAATCTCTGTCAACACACTTCCAGGGACAGCCTACCCTAGCAGACACTGCAGGGGTGGGGCTGTGCACTTGCTCTTGTGAAAAATGACACAGGCGTGGTTATTGGACACTTTAAAACAGCCCAGGAGAGACTTTTATACCTTAGAAATAAAAGGAAATTTACGGTATGAACATTAGGCAGTTCCACAGTGTGAAAAGTGACAGTGCTCGGGTTGGGTTAAAGCCCTTCCTCCAGTATGGAACGGAGGGCACGTCGCAGCCAAGTGACTGTGCTGACGTGGCAATTCCCAAAGACCACTGGAAGGCAGGGACAGGGACACCCTGGAATGGCACAGAGGGCACACACAGATTACTCTGATCCCAGCTGCCAGCCAGGAGAAAATGCACTGAGCTCTAAAGAGTGGTTTGGTGCCATCTTCCTCACGAGACCACCTGCAAGGGGAGCAGGAATCCTGCAGCAGGAAGCAGCTGGGATCCTTTCACTTCGCTTTCTGCTGCTGCAGCACCACTGTGCAGCACAGGGTTTGTACAAGACACTTCCTACTGCTCCCAGAACACCTCTTTTGTCTGGCTCTAGGCAAGCCAGGTGCAGACTTTATTCCCAAGACCTCATGGCTGTGAGAAAGTGATGTCATGAACATGACAGAGAGCATGGAAAGTAAGACAGGGAGCCAAAATTACTGTTGTCCTGATTATGCTGTGCTGGAGCAGAGCCACAAATGGGAAACTCCCACACCTGTCCTAAGAAATGTGAGGCTGGCATTAGCATCTCACCCTCCCAAAAATGAAGGTGTGCCTTTCATCACAGGGGGGAAGAATTTGCTTTCAATGTGGATTTGAAAGTGTGGGCTAACAAGGTTTAACTAAGATATTTAAACGCTTAATTAGTTACTCTGCAAATTTCCTAACATGCCACTTCTTCCTCTAATTTATACAGTCAGTCTTTAGCTTTCATTTTTAGTTAAATCCATTGCACTGAAAGCTTCCCTGCAATGCCCGGTAACTGGAACTCATGCCAACAAAAACATGGAACCACTTTGCCCTGACACAGTTTATCAGCCTGTTCATTTCTGGCAAAAGACTTAAGAGGTAGACAAAATTTATTGAAACCAAAAATGAAGTAAATTGCTACAGCAGCCAATTTTTGCCCATTTTAGCTTTGGCAGAATGGCTAATCTCATTCTCTCCTGGATCTCAGGAAATATACAGGAAGTTTTGGAACCATAAGTGCTTTTTCATGACATGTATGCTAAAACACACAAGCTAGGCACAACAGAGCGGCTGAGAAGGCATAATAGCAAATATGATAACACAAATCTCTCATGTTGTTTGAAGTTTCACTCAGAAAAAAAAAAGAAATGTCAATGGGGATTTCATTTCTTTCTGGCTTGATTTCAGCAAGATACACAAGCTTGAAAAACAGAGAACTCGAATTTTCAGAGCTGGTAGTCAGCAGGGAAAATAATGTGAAAAATTCCAAGTCAAGCAGAGTCCTGTTCTGCTTGTCCATCCCCACAAGTTCAGGTCCTGCAGGACACACAAGCTTTGACTGAACCCTGAGCCATCTCCTGCTTGTCAAAGGGGTAACACAGGTGCAGGTGACCAACTCTGTGACCAAAACGTAGTACATTTACTGATACACGAACAGTGACTGAAGTCTTTTTATATATGGCTGTACTATTTTTAACACTGACAGTAGCAAGTGTTAAAAGCTTATTTTAGTCACTAAACAACCACAGTCCAAATGTACAAGAGGGAGAAATTCTGCTCAGTAAGGTTATGGATTTCCCCCAAGGTCAAACTACACACTAACCCCAACTCAACATCACGTAATGGATTTTCAGTTTCTATGTATTCCACATTACATCGCCCGGAACGTGAGGAATTGCTTTACTATTTATTGGCTCATTTTATGGAAGACCAGAGATTCCCTAGAAACTGTTCTAAACAGAAAACAGGACTGAAATCAGTGATGGGGGAATTAAATCTTTAGGCACTTTGAGGGCTACTGCTTTAAAGTGTGCCATCACCAACGAGGTATCGCCAGGTGCATCGCCTGGTGCATCGCCTGAAAGTCACCTGCCAAAATGCTGCGACAGAAACGTGCATATCAAACTTTTTGCTTGTACAATATTTGTTAAGAAGTACAATTCAAAATGGTTTTGCCCAGAGTGAAGAAAACATTGCACCTTACACTGGAGCTACCTGTTTAAAAAGCAACAGCTGCAGCAAACAATATGGGTTTATCCTTCTTCATGTCACAAAGATGCACAATATCCTCAATTTGCTGCCTGGAAAACAACTGCCACTGCAGCCATTCCCAGTTCCGGGGCAGGGGTGGGTATGGCTGGAGAAAGCCACAGGTTAAAATGTCACAGGTTTGACACGTCTCTACAATCATTGCACTATTAAAAGCAAACACATTTGGCAAGGCCGAACTAGCACATTATATATTTTACCTATATAGTACAAAATACGTAGTAATTGCCTCTGAGATAGCTTGTTTAACAATTACTGGTCCAAATAAGTATTTCAACTTGAGAACTAAGGGTAGAATTTTTTTAGTTAAAACCTCCAACAAGCATCCCCAAACATAAATGGGAACACGTTATCCAAATTTACTAAATCCAGGTAAAATGGTATTACTAAAAAACTGTGAAAAAAATCTGAATTAACTTGAGCACTAGGAAAAACACGGAAGCATAAAAGTGATCATCGCTACACAGCATATTCAAAAATCTTCTGTGTCCCTCCCTTGTTACACTAAATGCCTAAGAATGCACTTGGACTGAATTTTCCATTGTTCATTTCAAAACTACAGACCTTTAATTTGATAAGCAGCTTTGTTTCTATCACCTCATTTGTAAAAAACACCATCAAGCTTGTGCTCTTAAATATATATATGTATATATAAAAACATACAAAAAGTACAAGATAAATCACATTAAGAAACTTTTACAGTGTAATTGTCCTGATTATTTTATTCTTAAGGGCCAATTTTTTTTTTTTTGTGCACAGAATCTCAGTGTGACTGTTGTTCCAGAATTCAGCATAGTGCCACTGCACAGAATTCACCTTCCTGTGCAGTCCATTAAAAAACAAAACCCCAAAAAACAACACACACCACAGGACAAAACATTCTTCTTAAATCAAATTCTATTTGTGAATTCAGCAAAATAATTTCTATAAAATAAAACAGCAAAATATTTAAATAGTATAGGGTGGGCTGTATCTGTTTTGCAGGGGTATTTGGTTTTTAGACAGGTTCCAAAAAAATTACACACATTCAAGTTACCAATTTTCATTTAAATACAGTATTTACTGATGCGTTTCTTTAAGTCTTTAAACAAATGTTTATTCTGGAATAGAGATACCTCAGAATTGTATTTGACTAACCAGTAGTTACTTTTATATTTAAACCCTGCTTCTAATGTTAAGATTTTCTGTATAATGGATAAAGAGCTAAGACAATTCTCGCTTTCAAGTAGAACTGTGAACGAGCAGAAAACCAGCAAGTTAACTTGGTGCAGTGGCACTCACAAGTACTCTGTGATTTTGTTGACTTCCACTTCACTGGGATGCAGTAGAAGGAAAGTGTTAGAAGTTTATCTAATAAGCTCTACCAAAGAAACAAAACAAGCACACCAAATACAGTCTATTATGCTCCAGGCATCCTGGCATAGCAAATTTTTGCATATTTGTTTTAAATCTTTTAAATTCCTATTACTGAAAACTAAGTGTTCTTTATCCCACCCAGAGAGAGAACTGTCAAACATCAGATGTGAGGAACATATGTGAAACTGAAAACCACTTGTTTGTCACATTTTCCCTCCCCATTTTATAGTCTAGGTGTAAGAAGAAAAAGTTCTGAGCAATACAGTTGTCACATTGGGACAACTGCTGTCACGTTTGTTTTTTTTTTTTCTTTTCCCCTCATTGGCTACACTAACTTGGTGTGAAGCCATGCTAAATGTTACAGCATAACTATAGCTTCAAAGTGATTAACCTAATACCAGAATGAAAAAGGCAATGAAAAAAGATCTAGAAACAATGTTACATCACCAATTTTCCACATCAACCAAATAATTAAAAGGTTACCAGCCATTACGTTGCTCATAGTAAAATCGACTCCAGTGGCAAAGAATTAACATGAAACTATTTTTGTGGTTGACATGGATAGGCTTTTTCGTAAAGGAGTTGATCCAACTGCCATGAGGCAGGCAACACTGGTTGCAGAGCGCAGCAGATATATCAAGAAATTATTTTTTTGTTTTTGTAGATCTGTGAGTCTCATCAAGACAAAAAAAAATGTTTCTTGCTCAAGAATTAACAGTCAAACATTAATATACTATATACACCTTTGCCATTTACACATTAGCATCAGGCCATTTATTACAAAACACTATACACTTTCCACTGCAGGCGGGTTATATATTGACAGCAATTTTCTGCAGATAAGACAGTGAATAGACTCTCCACTCCATGTTGATTAGGAATAGTTTTTCTAGTTTTAAATATTAGCCAGACACAGAGAAAGGTTGGACTGTAAGGCCTGGGTGCACAGTCTTGATGGAGCAAGTTAATTGATTATGTGCATTTCACTAATCTTTTGTCTGAGGCGGGGAAACTTCTTCACTGCCTTCGTAGTTTTCTTGTGCTCGTTGGCCAGTTCGCTGAGGGTTGTTCATATGATGTGCTGCCGGGCCCGTATATGGCTGTCCATGCACGTGGTTATTCTGCAACAAAGCACACACATTTCAAAGGGATTTAAGCCTGTGGGCTGTCTCCTGACTCCCTTCTTTCCCCTTTTCCATTCAGACCACTGCAAAGTATCCTCAAGCACACCAACTTCCCGTGTACCTATGTCCCTATGAACACACATCCCAGCTGCTTCATTCCTCTGATTCACACCTTCCACTTACCTTGCTGATTTACACACAAGGGAAACAAACTTCCAACTTGTAAAGATAAAAGGATCAGTTGAAACAGTAATCTCAGCTTTTGAATCACAAACAGTTACATGCAAAGCAAAAGCAGCAAGAAAGGAAAAAAGGAGACCAAGAGAGGTTGCCTATGTGCTGCCACATTAAACCGTGCACCTATTTTATTAAACAGATTCAACCAGCTTAATTTTTTCCCTAACACAATGGAAAAAGCAAACTTGTGTTATGCAGCATACTTTAATTTTTAGGGGGGAAACCTCACCGTTACAGAACTGAATGAAATCTAGACCAGCAGTTTTCTGCAAATGCTCTGCCCCAATTTAAAAGATCACACACAGATCTGGCAGACGAAAACACCTCATTTATCTACTGTTTTGCAGAGTTTGTGTAGAAACCAAGATTATGAGGATTGTGTGTGTGTTAGTGAGAAATGCTGTCTCTTGCAAGAAAGTGAACACACGACAAGGGCAATGGTGAGGTTATGGAATGTGTCTGAGCTCAGGAGCTCAGGAAGGAGTGGGAAAATCTGCATGACTTACCAACTGCTCTGCTGAGAACATCAAGTAAGGAAAGCAAGATGGAGGGGAAAACGGATTTGGGCAGGAAAGGAAATTAAATTAGCAGATTTGGAATATACAAAATGAATTGGAACAAAAAATGGCAACTAAGTGAGGGATCTAATAATTTAGTCAATTCACTAAGAAGACCATAGTTAACGATTTCTTCCAGATCTGGCTTTCCACTGGAAAGTATTAACAAAGCATCCATTTAACATAAAGACAGATTTGGATTTCATATGTACTTAAGATTTAGAAATCAGTGTTTAAAGCACGAGTTACATGGCAACAAAGCCATCTGCTTTTTTCCAAAAGCCTTCCAGTTATCCATATTCAGGCCTTGAGACTCGATCTTGTATTTGAAAACAAAAAAGCAACTCACAAAATATTATCAGTGTCAATAAATACAACAGAATCAAACTCGGTATGCACTAGGCTGTGATGGCATCAATCTCTCTGCTCTTTCTGTGGATGATTAATCCCTGATCTATTAGAATTCTCACCTGAAGCTCTGATGGTGAAACTGCTCCTGGTGAAATGGAGGTGTACCTTTATTCCTCCGAATATGGTATTTGACAATAACATGCTTCTGGCTAAATGTTATAATTTAAGTCACCATAAATGCTAGAAAAAGCAAACCTGAAACTCCGAATAAATAGTTCAACTCAGAGCTTTTACCTGTTGATACTGGGAACCAGGTGAATGGGGATACAGTGGGGCATCTTCAGGTGGAGAAGACTCATGTTCATCTGGGGCATCAGGATCATCTGGTTCCTAAAGTTTAAAAAAGCCCATATAATTTACTTAGGTAAAACACATTACAATTATTCTAGCCAGAACCAGTGCTATGTGCAAGTGATTGTTTCAGACATGCTACAGTCATGTTTTAGACATTTAGAGAAGAATTCCACCCCACTCTGTCACCTACAGCTTGTATTGTACTAAATAAAAATTTCCTCTATCAACACATTACTGGAAATATAGACCCACTCAATCTACTTTAAAGGGTCAATTTCAGTTCTATACTGCTACTTCTGTAAGTGACAGATGCCTACAGGAACAGTAATAAAAACTGAAAAATAAAAATATAAATCCATATTTATAAAATACTTATGAAATGTGTCACCTCTTTAATGAGTGGAGACTGTTGCTAAGGCTAATCATTTACAGGAGCACTTTACTCAATTTTTTAATTGAAAGTCAAATTAATTCTTTACCTCCTCTGGGCAGAGTTCACAAGCCTTTGCAAGAGTCATTCTAGCACTGTGTGACCTCTCTAGGAAGTAGCCATTTGAAGTTTCATTGCTCTGTATTGGTGGAGACCAATTATTGTACGTGTACTGGGGATTGCCAGTGTATGGTCTACGCTCCAGCTCGTCTCCAAGCCATTCCACTGCCCAGGTCCATTTTCTCTTCAAATCTCCATTGCTCTGCAGATGGAAAGTGAACAATTCACAATTATTTCCTCTATTATTGAAAACAGAAGTATTTTTCCTTTCCTATACATCAGCTGTCAGAGAAAGGACCACCAACCTATCTGCTGCTGTTTAAAAGAGTCCCAAACATCCTTTCCCTAAAGAAAACTTCAAATTTGAAACAAAGTCTGCAGATCTGCAGCTGCATCACAGTGAATTTAACCAAACTGCTTTCAATCCCATATAACGACCTTCTGAAACAGGACCTTCAAATGAGTTGTAGCTGGAAGTTGTAATTTAATCAAGGTGTTAAAAACTGTATCATGATGGGGTTTGGTTTTGGTTTTTTTTTTAAACACAGAACTGGGAAAAAAGCATCAAGAAACAGAAGAAAAGGTATCACCTGAAGGATCTGGTAAGCTACAGGGCAGTTGCTGAAGAGAGCTACCATGCACTTTATACACTGGTAAGCTCTTTTCTGGTAATGATTCTTCGAGCGCTGAATGGTGTCGAAGAGTCCATCCCTGTCATCCGGGATTCCCTTAAGTGCATTGTGAATCCTAGAAATAAACAAACCAAAACAACGACAAAACTTTAAGTGTTAAAGAGTTTTAGGATTTGAATTAAGGCTCTATATACGATGTAATTATAAAACGGACAGTTGATGTTCTGGCTTCTGGTGTTAGTCAAGAGGTTTTTTTAACATCAGAAAATTAACCTGACATATATATATAACTTAAATATTACCAAACATGCTAAAAATGTAACTGAACAAGGTATATAAAAAACACAAGTATGATTCATTCTAGTCACAGTAATCAATTTTAACAGTTTAATTTTTACTACTAAAGTATCTACTGCATTTACAGATCAGCCATGTTAACTCAGTAGGTCCTTACAGAATTGGAACACTTAAAATCCACAACAGAACAACTACTTACACTCAGTTATGCTTCTCAAAGACACCCTTTTACACACAGCTTCCTCTGAAGGGGAATGAATGGTACATATTTGTGCATGGGGATAAGGGACTTGGGCATTCTCTGGAACTAAGCCCAGTTTCTCTGCCTTCTGCTCTTGAACAGGGCAGAGGAATTAATTACTACCATGAAACTGTGCAAAAACCCAGAACTGACATACTTTTGACTTTGAGAAAAAGTCAGATGGGACACAGCACCTACACTGATGTCTCAAAGAGCTACACTCATGACAGGGAAAGTTACTGCCCTCTTTCCTCAGAGCCCTGGCAGCAGTCAGCCCAGGCTCCATCTGTAAAGCAGTGATGAGCTTTACCTCAGCTAATATAATTTAATGGTATTTGTACCATTATTACTCCAAACTTGGCACTTGAATTTGTCAAATCAAGAGAAGTTTAAGAGAGTGGGTCTGATGCCAAGGGCCAGCAGCAGTGATCTTGCAGTACCAGAAGACAAGTTGCCCCAAGGGATGCACACTGCTCAAGGTCAGATCAGACTTATTTTCCAGGAGTTACAAGATACCATTTGCCATGGGCAATTCCACTGGTGGTGCTTTGTTGGGTTTTGTTTCTTTGTTTTTAAAGGGAAGACAAAGATCATTAAAACTCTCTGATGATCACAGCAAAACCAAGAACAGGGCAGAGACAAGTACTTCAAGCTACGGCCATAACTGGCAGCAGGAAGTCAGTGGATGAGTGGAGCTGGCCATTTATTACCCTCTGCAGAAGCCTAAAACAATTCCATAGAGCAGTGCTACTCCACTGCAGTGGAACATGGAGTGATGTATTTCTCCAGGGAAACCATACCACAACATTCCACCTCCATACCCTGTTATTCCAAATACAGCATTATCCCCAACAACCACTTCCATGATTTCTTACCTGCAGTTCAACCCTAAAAACCCATTATTTTACTTCATTTCTATTAAACTATGCTCATCCTCCAACATTCTGTGGACTTAATCTTATGGAATTATTTGTTTATCCAGAAGAAAATACAAGATAACTGCATTATTTCTGCATCGCAATTCCCATAAAGAAAATGAAGAAATCCCTACAACTCAGTCACCAAGTTTTGGAGTGTGGTTAAGCCAGACCACCATCTTCTTTGAGTCCCTCCTAAAATAAGGCCAGGCAATTGGTAACATCCTAAAAGAGCAGTCTGCTTCCACAGCTAAGGACAGGAGTGCACATACCCAACAAGTGTGCTCTCACTTGAAGTATCTGAAATGTCCTATGAGACAGCGTTGGAAATGATTCAGTAATTCCCATACTACCTATAACTGCTTATTATGAAACGGTGACATTTTGAAACACTGACAGGTAGCATATTGGTGACATTTGTGTTATCTCACCTACTACTTCTATAATAAACTTCTGAAAAATTGACTGTTCTCACAAATAGTATTTGCAGTAATTAAAAATTTTAATAACTTTCAAAAGCTTTATTCTGTAGACATATAAAAATTAGGTTTTAAACTGGATTAATATGTAATATGCTGAAGTTACAATTCTCTTGAAGTGTGATCATATAGAGAATACTTATGTGTGAAATGTAATTTTCTGCCACACTTTATGCATGTCTTGGTACCACTCCTACAACTGATGTGCTCCTGGGCAGGCTGTCACTGACCCACCTGCAGGGGATGTTTCTAAGAATCAATCTGAGCACCTCAGAGGGAGACCACTGAGTTTAACCCAAACAGCACATTCTCTTGTGTGTGAGAAATCCTGGCTTTATAACAATTTCTCAGTACTAAGGAAGGTGAAAAATTGTACTTATCTCAAAATTTCAGATAAAACCAGGAAAAATGCTTTATTTGTGAATTTTGATTTAATACCTATTTAAAACAAACGTATTGAAAGGATTAGCAACAGAACCACTGGAAAAACAACCTGTACAGAACAATATTTAACTACAAAAGACAGGTAAATACTGACCTGTGAGTTTGCCAAGAGTCCTCAATTAACAGGATTTGCAGAAGCAGATCCAAATAAGGTCGAAGCTCGTATGTATATGAATATGCAACCTAAAAAGTGAAAATGCAGAAAACATAAGAAAGCATTCCTTGAGGCATGCAGCTTACACAGTGAAATACAAGAACACAATTCATTTGAAGTTTACTGTAATTCAAAGGATATTTCAAGATACAATACTTCTTTTCTAGAAAGTGTTGGTTGTGTCACGAATTTTGTGGGTTGCAATTTTGATTTGTTTTGTTTTGAAATACAGTAGGTTATGTAAAGGACAAAGTATTTCTTTATGACTTTGTGACATGATTCATCTGAAGCCCCAAGCATGACATGCTGAATAAAGTAACTTAAAAAATACCTTTAGAAAAGCAAAATTACAAAATGGCATTTTGCACTGGTATTGCTACTTTTAGGCAGTGTTCACAGGTTATCTTCAAAGGTTATCCTAAAATGTAAAATACATGGCTAGCAAAATATCAGTAAAATGATTATGATTCTTTCAAGTGTCAAACAAACGGACATAGAAAAATTTGATGTTACATGAAAATAAATGTGCAAATATAAAGACGGTAACAGAAGTAAAAAAATTATTTGGAGTGGAAAAATGTAACTGACCTTACAGAGATTACAATGGAAATATAAGACAGTATCAAAGATTATTTGCTGAGTCTGAAGCCAAATATATTCTGCAGACTTGTAAAAACAACTTTATGAACATACTTGAAATAAATACAAGGGAGTTCTTAGGAAATCATTTCAAATTCCCATGTCATCTATGAATCTCTTTTATGGATAATGACACAAAGCTTTAGCAGCTGCTCTTGAAATACACAAAGACCACCTCGGTCTGCTTTCCACCCTTAACACATCATTCCTGACTTGTTGAAGGTTGATTGCTTCACTAAACTCATACAGCCTTTCCCTTTCTGTACAACCAACATGATGTACAGACCCAAGACTGTAAACACTGACAGAGGATGCCATCTTGAGGAAAGTTATCTATCAAGCACCTGTTCAGTATTTAATATAATGTTCTTACATATAAATGCAGAATCATAGACATTTTTATTCCCTTCTTTCTCCTCGCTTTTTATTTTTACCTGCCAAAGTAGTTCACTGAGGACTGTGGAAGAGAACTGAGGATTCTCCCAACAGCAGAAACGGAGCAACTTGATGGTCTCCTCAGAGTTGCTGCAATCTTCAATGATTTTCTTTACATAACTAGTTCTCACAAACAGAATGTCTGCTACGTTCTGCTGAAGTGCCATTATAGGTTGAGATAAGTTAGGATCACCGTAAGGGTTGGCAAGTGGGGGATTACCTGGAACAAACAGTCATTACAGATTAAAAGGTGCTGAAGTACTTTCAGTGTGGACACTTCAAAATACAAATTGGTGTAACTCATCAAAAAACACAGATGGAGAAAAAACACAAACCCTCCCTACTTAACAGCTGACTTTGAAAAAAAAATTGTATGAAATAACTAATTTTTATGTTTGTGAAGCTTGACATTTGCTGCTTGAGAGAGCTACTTCTCCCTCTCTGGTAAGATTATGCAGCGACAATCAAAGCAGAACAGCTGAAGACATGTTCATATGCAAGAGGAGAAATCACTGAGATTCTTCAGAGAAATCCTCTTATCTCCTGAATTTATCTATTTCACTGCTTGTGTAACACAGCCCAAGTCATATTTTAAGGACACACCGCAAGACAATGCAGAAGTGTTCAGAGGAATATCTATGTTAGAACAGTCCCATCTGAATTTCTGGAGTTTAGAGAATAAATATACTTCTGTAATTAATGTATCTTTTTAGTCAGCTTCATTTTGTATAGTGAAGAATGTTGATTTCCTCCTGATATTTCTAAATTTTGCAGTGTTTTGAGTTATTGTTTGAAGATGCCCAGAAGTCCAAGGGAGAACTTTTCTAGCTTAGTAAGCTGAAGAAAAAAACAACTTTATTATGCAAATAGTAATCATAATTAGTAGTCAAAGTAAAGTTTATATAAATAATCTTTTTTAGTACAATGTTATGAATATAGTGAATATACAACTATTTTTCAAAGGCAGAGTATCTTTTCAGTTTAAGCTTCAAGTAATGCACTGGAAAAAACCCCAACCAAAATTGCCACATGATTCTGAAGCTCATTACAGCACAATAAAATTTTCAGTTCATTAATCTCACTATAGTATAGTCTATCCTATTGACTTTATAGTGTGACACATCAAGCTGTAATGAGTTTGCCATTAAATAGCTTCTCTACTGATTTCTAATTAGGTTTCCTAAAATATGCTTAGCAGAACGTGTACAGATACAGGCTATAAAGTCCACATGGCCCAATATTCTGTCACAATTTCTCAAAAATAACTGCACTCTATTCAGCTACTGGAAATGTTAATGATTTACACTGTGGTTAATCAATTTTTAGATGATTCTTTATCTTTTATAAATTGAAGCACTGGCTTCTGTTTGCCGTCTTGAGTGTGAACAAGCACCAAATCATATTCAAGAGCTACCCAAAACAATGCAGTATCTCTTCAGTGGTAGGCACTGTTATCTCAGAACCTGCTATGCTGGTTTTCCTGTACAGATTGTTTCTGTAGTCTATTTTTTTATCACCTACTCAGGATAAAAACATCTTTGGACTACTCTTTATAATGGGCCTCAACTATTCTAAAAGCATTACTATTTTGTAATGAGCAACCTCCTACTTCACAAAATATTTCCCAGTATTTTAAAGGAATAAGCCAAGCAGCATAAAATACGGAATAGATTTCTGTCTTGGTCTTTTTAGTATAACAAGTCAGTTTTGCTTCTGACAAACAGATTTGTGTCTTTAAATGAAAGGAGCTGCTACACAAAAAAGCAAAACATTTTTCCAGCTGATCCACTTTATGAATAATAGCCAAACATGCACAAAAAGACGTTTACTGATATAGTCAATGGATCTAAAGCAAACTTAAAATTCCCTGTACCATTGATAGAAGACTGCATCCGCGATGAGACGTTGCAACAGCGGATCAGTTGTGACACGACAGTGTACAGCTTCCCCAGCTCAGCATACTGGTATTTAATTGGAGGGCCTGGACCCTCATCCAGAGCCACAAGCATGAAGGTTGCAGGAACATTTAGTTTCAGAAGTTGTGTCTTCTCTGCTACACCTTTATGGGGAAGGGAGGAAAAAAAAAAAATCTTGTTTCTGGCACTGAAAATACATTACTTCTAGAATGTTTTAAAAGAAAAATAACAAGAATTTACATGACCCGTAACTTTAGTTCCTGGGTTCTATTAAACCCTCATTTATACTTTCTGGAGAAAAACAATCAAATCAATAAAGATGCACAACAAAATTATACACACCTGAAAAATCACATCGAAGGAGAGTTGTAAATTACTAGAGTTTCTTCACAGTGCTCATTAACACTTAAGCAACCCACAAGTAGCATCTGTGTTAATAGCAAAGCCTCAGAGAAGTCTTTTGGACAATGAATTAGTCCTTTTATTGTGAGGCCCAGGATAGGAAAAACACCCCCCACAGTGTATTTTGTTATATTTCTATCATGTCCTAGATACATCAATTACAAACTTAACTAACTTTTCTAACTGTGCCATTCAATGCAATAAATGCAAATTACGTTATAAAATCAGTAAGAAAACCTCCAAAACCCCAAGCAACCAAAAATTCCAAACCTACACCTGGTTTTATTGCAAGAATACCTTGCACATACTACACAAGTACTTACCAGGAAATTCACTATGTCCCTTCTTGCATTCTGTCTCTTATTTTGATTAAAAGTAATGATTTGTCACACATTTCCAAGTCTTTTCTTATTCTGAAATACAACTGGACCTTACCTTCCATCTTTCTGATAAGGAGGAGTATAGGTGCTTTTTTTATGGCATTTTTTCTGATTATGCTAGATAGTTTTGTAGTTGCATCTTGTGTAGATTTGACCTCTCACCTGCTTTGATGTGAACAATTTACTATTTGATTTCTCAAAATGTCAGACAATTTAATCTTTTTCACACAATGCAGGAATGATGCTATTGTGGTTTTTGCTGAATGAACTCTACATCCAAACAGAAGCCTTCAGGTAACAGTAGTAAGGCAAAGACAACTGCTTATTGTATTAGTATTTCCAGGTTTATCTCTGCAGGGTAGATTGTGATAACGATCAGACCCACAAATAAAATAGTATTTTCCTATCTAGCCTCTGAGTGCTGTCCTACTCAGAGGCCTGAACTGCACTGACTATTAAAAGCTAGTGAAGAAGAAAAGAGAAGCTGGAGCAGAAGAATTGCATCTCTCTTCTCTGCAATGACATCAATTCTACTCTGGAGGTCATGGCAGAAACCTGCCAGACAAAGAATGCTTTGGTAGGCAAAGTATATGAAAGCAACAGACACTACAGGTGTAATTAAATTAACACAATTGTCTAGATTAGTTTTAGAGATAGGAAATTAAATTTCTTCAAAATTGTCTACTTCCTGCATGAGCTGAAAAACAGCAATGGTCAAGGATTTTACAAAATTTCACTCCCACCCTCTCTCAGCAGGACACTGTCTTACTGCTTCAAGCTTCTCATGTTTATCTTCCAAGGATGAGAGGGAGACTGAAGCCCCAAACTCCAAAGAGGAGGAACACAGATGCTAGGGAGCATTTATATGACATGTAATGATAACAATCTGCCTAAGGTTGCAAAACTGGATTCTCCTGCTGTTACCTCTGTAACTGGATCATTAATAAAGCCCCAGTCAGAGTCATCAGTTAAAGCAATTTGCTTACCTAGATTGGCATACATCACAAACAGATTGAAATACTGCTGCAAGTGGCGCCCGTGTTCGGATACTTCCCTTCTTAGAAGATTCAGTACCGCCCTCAGTAAGTGATCACTTAAACTTAAGTTATCGTAAGCCTACAGAACGGAAAAAGTTCTACTGTTAGTGGCTGAACCTATCATATCTTTATTCAGTTTGTACTTTTTACTATGATAGATTAATACAAGTTCCAAACTACCAGCAGCTGGTCAGTCTTCTGTGTCTCACACAGAGAAAAAGACAGACAGGGAGTAGGACTCCCATCACTCAATACCATTTCAGTCCAAGAAATTATGCAGCTATAGAAACTTATAACTGGGCTTTTTTTTTTCCAATAGCAGACAGGCCTAAATACTCAAGAAACACACATGGAATTCCACTGTTAATTTCATAGACTAAGAAAACCAAATCACCTCTACAGGTGTATCTCTAATACCTCGTGATACAAAACACTTCCTAAGCCTGTGTAGCTTTAACTTTACACAAATTCTTTTGCTGGACAATGCAGTGAAAGCATTCTGAGAAGGTGAGTGAAACCATGTAAGCAAAAACTGCCTCACTGTAGACATTAAAACCATGACAAAGCAAAGGCTCAAAAAAGTTGATCTTTTTTAACAGAGTCCAAACAAAACCACTGTTATCATAAGTATTACAGTAAGATAAAGGCTTTTTTTTTGGTCAGTTCTAGGTGTGTAAAATCAGGCAATTCACTTTCTACTCCTACACCAAGTTACAATTTTTGACAATTTCACTGTTGCAAGATACACGGATTAAAACTTATGGAACTCCTTCAGGTTTTCAGGTTAGTGTTCATTTGTTTGTGGGGGCTTGTTTGTTTGTTTAGAAGTTCTAAATAAAAAAAAGGGTTCACTTCCCTACACATTACTTCAATAAAATAGCCACTGCTTTTATTTTGCTGGTTTCACCCTCCCAACTCTAAGCTCCCACTGAGTCTTCACAGAGACTTAGAAATGAGGGGAAACTGAAGCCCTCTGACAGCAACTCTCTCACTAACTGGTTGCGTTATATCCTGTTTTGCAGTGCAAAATACGCTGTACAGCTTTCCAGCCAACACTGATGCATCTACTCCAGAGTTTACTTTACGTTAAGTGCTTATTATGAAGAAGTAAGAGTAAGTTTCAAAAGCTTTTCATTAGAAAATTAAATACCTGACTGGAAGGTCCAGGAGAGGCAAAAGGTGATTGACATGGTCCGTCTTGCAATGAAAAATGTGCAATAAATACTATAAGTTTTGCAAATGCACCCCTCACTTCTGCACTGGGGCATTCCAGGAGATACTCAGAGAAGCGGTTTGAAACATTAAAAAGGACGTTGTGTGCAAACCAAAAGCGTACATTCTTGCTGTGACGGAGGAGGATGCATAGGGCATCATACCTGAAACAGGAGATGACACAATTATGACCAAATGCAGACATTAGTGAATTCTGGCAGAAAGTTCTTTTGCAGAGTTTGAAGAAAATACGTGTTAAAGGTGATCCCCAAACATTTTTGTTCACAAAATTATTCTAATCAGATAACTTGTAGTTCTTACAGTGATACTCTTACGAGCAATCACAAATGGAAGATACCCTTCAATTAAAAACCTAACACTTAACTGTAGCATTTTACTTCTATCACCTGTAAGAATAAGACAGCATTACACCTCCTAACTACTCTTCAAAGCAGGTCCTATTTTGGCAGCCACCATTCTCTCTTTACTGGAACTGGGGAAGATGGTGAGCAGCAGAGAACACAGGTGGATTTCATAAGTTGTGTATACGACACATAACTAAATATGTAACCTAACAAGAACTTATAGCCTCATTTACAGATCTTAAAAAACCCCACAAAATTAAAAACCAATAACCAAAGACTAAAATATGTTTCAGAGAGGGTCTTGCATGACTCTGTCCTTCCAGCACGAATATTTCAACTCTTTGTGATATCTTAAAATAAAAGGAGTAACTTAAGCTACTCTGGAAGTTATTACTGGGGGTACGAATTTGCCATGTATTACACAACTACTTACTAGTAGCTGGTAAACTACTGGCCATGAACATTAGATTTTCTCTCCAATTTCACCAGTAGTAAGCTACACTCCTCTCCCCAGCAGGGAATAACCCAGCTTAAGGACTAAAATGAGTAAGATGGGACTGTTTGTCACAGTGTGGATTTGAATTACAGGCCCCGTAGCAATGTACATGAAGTACCCTGCCAACAGTGTCTCAGAGACCATATACATGTTTCACAAACAGAATACAAATATAAGCTGCAACAATGGGCTGTAAAGAGCTTTGTTTAAAACCACTCAAACAATGTAAAAACTACTCTGAATTTGTCAGAAAACAACCTGTTAGTTCTGTGCTAGCGACAGCTTCCAATTCTTTTATTCTTTTTAAAAGACAGACAAAAAGACAGACTTAAGCTCTGTTTGAAAATTAAATTTGAAGCTGTTCAGATCAGCAGGATATTTTAAGGCTCAAATTCTTCCCAGTATCTTCTATTCAAATTTTCCCCCCTTTTCATGTGCACCTTCACTATGTATCTAAACAGGATCTTTTAACAGACATCAAACTTCCACAAATGTAATTGTTGTTAAAAGACAAAATACCAATCACTAGCAGGGCCACGGACTATTTTCTTTGTATGAAATCCTGTGGTGAAGAGAAATCTAGCAGCAAGCTGAATACTAATCATAGTTATTTCTTCTGCTTCAGGCAACAGATGATCTTGTCCTAAAGAAAAATCAGAATACTCACATGTAGACAAAGTAAAAGCAACTTTTAATAATTTAACTGATTTCAGATTACTGTTTTGTCTGACATGGTGTTCCAACTTCAGAAGAAACTGGATCAAAATAGCCTCTAGCTTCTATAATGTATCATTTGAAAATGTAAACTTTAATACAGGTAACTGGAGGCTAACATATCTCAGACACAAATTCAGCATCTCACCTTTGAGAACTGTTTTCAACAAAAGAGTCCTCAAACTTGAGTATTTTAACTTGATTTAGTACAGCAACTGAGTAATAGCTGATAGTTTATCAAAGTATTTTTTGCTAAATATTCTGGCAAGTTATCACTGATGAACAACTGAACAGCAGGTGTTTAACTGCAAAAGTCCACAAGGACAAGAGTATTCAAAGCAGGACACACCAAATTTTCACTGGTTAGATAAATCCTTGGCCACACAAACCGAAACTCTTCTTGCAAGAAATGAATCCATGTATCACATTACCATACTAACCTGGAGGAGGATTTAGGTAGACACTATTACAAGTAAGCAATTTCTTTATGAACTGGAAATATTCCAGGCTGTACTGCATCCGATTGTGCATGAACTGCACGTTCTGCTTCCGCACGCTTCGCTCGATGGCTGAGGGCATTTTAATCTGGTGGGGTTTAGTGGTGATAGCGATTTCTGAAATATATTTTATTAGTTCATTGTCTTTGTCTATCGTGTCCATGCGTTCATAAAAAAGAATGTAAGCATTCCACCACCTCTTCTGGCGCCTGTAGGACATTCGCTTCATCATGTGATCAAACACTTCACCCATGTACTCTCCCCCGAAACACTGGTTTTTCATTTCTTCATCGTCATCCATTTTACACTCTGTCACATCTCCATCATCAAACTTGTACCACCGATTCTTCTCACCATCTCCACCATTCCTCTGGATAATGTAGGAGTAGTAATGTCCACCGCTGGCCTGGCCACTGTGCACAAGTACACCCACAAGTCTGTATTTTGTGCTCCCAGAGTGTTCATTTTCTGACTGCTCATTTTGTATTATCTGATTTTCCGGATTCACATCATCCCCTTCCAATTTTGCTACACCTGCCACCGTGTAAGGCTCCATGTCCAGTTCTCGTGGAAATTCAAAATAATCATTGAATTTGATTGCACATTCCCTTTCCCAGTCATAATCAAATCGTTTCAACTGGATTGCAAGAACTGGAGGCAACTTCTTAATCAACAAGCGTTTCACTGTGTCCACCTAAAAAAGGACATGAATAGTTATCAGCTCTCAAATTTCCATTCATTTATTCTCACCAAATACCCGAGTAACGAAAAGACGACTTTTCTCCCCCGAACATCAACTAAGACTGAACTTAGCACAGCTGTAACATCACAGTTGTACACAAATTTAATATGTAAGGAACCATTACCTTTTTGTTGCATTTTTCACAATGATATGCATTTGCACCTTCCAGTAAATCTCCTTTGACGTACTGTTCCAAAGAATCAAGAAGGTTTTGGTGATTCCTTATATCTACATTCAGAGTTGTGAAGGATTCCTCACATTCATACCTAGGAATGAACAGGTAAATGTTTGAGAAAGGTAGGAATGCATTCAACTTTTTATGTTTTCCACATGCTACAGTGCGTATGCAGTTTTCCTACAATTACATTACAGTAGCTGCACACTGTATTTTCATGGTCAGGAATTCAACTGATAAACACAAATACTGTATCACACCTAAAGACAACAGTTCAAAACAGATGCCAGTTCAGCAAAAAAACAACAAAAAAGCCTTTTTATTTTCTATGTAAAAATCTCTGAATTGCCACCTTCATAAAATCTTTTTGCATGTTTATGACTGGCTTTCACACTGTGTTCTAAATATAATCTACAAACAAATCTCTAGCAATGAACCAGCAATGCATGAGAGACTACCAACTGATACATCCTGGAAACAACTTTTTGTTTTTAAAGATAAAGGAGTGATGAATAAATTTAAAAAGCTGCATCTATTCCAGTGTAACCCTAAAGGGCTTGTTTCGCTGATATGCAATCAAGCCTTCAAAGACTGAATAAATAAATATTTAGACACACTTCAACCAACAGCACAATTCATTCATCCATTAAATAACTTACAAAATACAAAAAGGCTGGTAATTTGCCATATATAAATCCACAGTTTACCGTGAGTTTTCTCCTCCCTAAACTACTATCAGGGTAACATTTTTATTAATAAGCACAATTACGCAAATCCAGTAGAGCTCCAAAAATACAGAAAATACTTCAGTATAGTACATAATATCAGGAATGAATGGTAATTCATGTTGCTTCTCCTCTGCATCTGCCCTTTAATTACCCATTGCATATAAAGTCAAATCAGTGCTACCATTTTACCTTGCAGTATTTCAACTCACTTCTAGTCACTCATTGTAACCCACGCAACCTAAGATGCTCACTTTACAAATTCTTCTTATTCACACATTAGCTCAATTGAAGTTGAAAGATTACCTCAATAAAATCCACTTGTATCATTTTTTCCTGTCTTTCAATTGCTAACTGAAGGCTAAAGGAAATGGATAGCTCTCAAAATAAAGAGAATTTGCAATGGGAATGTACAGAGATCTGTATTATTAAAGAATCACACATGATCTGAACAGTAAGAAGGCCAACTGATGGCGACAGAAATTAAATACAATAATAAAACAAAGCCAAATGCAAAAATGAGTAAGTTCATCATTAGGCCATCCTGAATTTTGCATGCAATTTTAACCATTCATCTCAAAAAGAGAGATAGATTAAGAAGTCTAGACAATTACAACTTTACAACGCCTAGTTCTATTCCTTCATTAACAACCATCACCAAAACAGTGAGCTACAAACTTGCAGTCTGATTTGGCATGGGTGGTTTCTTACACACGTTCTACAAAGCTGAATTTCAGTATTCACATTTAAAGTTAACTACAAATACAGCAGAAGCCTTAAGAAAAAGATGAACCTCCTATACCACTGTCCTTAATTACAGGTCACATAGTGAGTATGAACATTTTTACTCATTGGAACTGAAGATTGCTACCTGGCTCAGCTCTAAACATACACTATGAAAAACCAAAGACACAACAATTGTTGGCCAGGTATTAAAATTTTCTACATTGCATTTGGTCCCTACAATTGTTTTCACTTCTAACATGAAAAACCATACTTTTTTCCTGCCTTGATCAATACACAAGGCTTCACACACAATCTGTGAAGTAGAAGCAATAATGATTAAGTACTTCAAGGCACTTCAGACAAATGAATGTTCATTTGTAGAAAAAATAAGGCAGCAAAATCTATTAGCTTAAAAAACCCACTCTTTGACTCCAATTACTTTTATAAGGATACAAATATGGGTTGTTTTTCTGTAAAAAAGATTAAAATCTTCAACACTTACCGATGTGGGCATCCTTGACAAATCTTCTGATCAGCAAAGGACCCTCCTAAAACTTTACTTAACATTGCTGGATGGCCCAAAGCTTTTAAAGCTTCATCTAAACTGTCCACCAAGGAATTAAAAAATTCTAAAGCATCGTGTTGTTCACGTAGATTTACAGGTTCACCCCAAAGTCTGAAAATGAAAGCACATTTTGTCACGTATGTTTTGTTTCGTTTGCCAACAATTTCTTTTTGAAAAAAAAAAAAAATTATTCAAGCTACTAACCCCTCCTCCTTAAAGAGTCAAACTACTGGTTTTTGATGTCCTATACAAACTGTTCTGACCCCCGCACTTTCTGGTAAGTAAGAACAAGGTCTTGTGTATAACTTCATACTCAATTCAGCGTCTCACTATCAAAAACTGCTAAAATTCAAAATAACGATCCTGCTGTAAACTTTAGTTTATTAACAGACTTCTACAGAATGGTGAAAAGGCATATAAAGCTGCACAACTTCTGCTAATGTACACTTTACATCATTGCCATTCTACTATGATTAGTTTTGTTGCACTGCAGTGATCCAGTGAACAAACATCAATACTCAATTTTCTACTTACCTAAACTGTTTCCAAAACCCTCTTGGTACATAGTACTGTAACCTGGAAGCTGCTAAATGGCCAAAAATTACTTGGAGATGTCTCAAAACTCCAATATTGTACTCTTTTCTATCTTCAGTTTTGCTCAGTGCTGGTTTGTCTTCATACTGATGTGGATAACCAAACACATCATCTCGTGGGTCAACATTGCTCTGAAAAGCAGAAGAAAACTTGTGCAATTCACTTTCATATGTAGCTGTCCCATAGTCAGTTGCATCCTTTGTTTAATTTGACAGCCTAAGGTGTTTCACACTCTCAGCTGAAAATCCAAACACTGTCTTTGTTTGCATTAACAGAGTTGTGGTGGCAGAAATAAGGTGCAGTGCTTTCCAGTACAAAACCATGAGGAGGAATTCTGGAAACACTGCCATCTGGATCTTCTCAAGTGCCCCTCTGGCAGTGAAGCTATTCAAGTATGAAATATGATCCTATTTTCCCCATGGGTAACAGTGGAAATCAAAGTAATTGATTAGCAACTGAAATTTATTATGACCTTTTCATAAAAAAAATAATTACAATTTGAAGATTAGGTAATTCCATGTAATTAAATTTACCTCGTTGTCCTGCTTTTCATCCCCAGACATATCATCGTCTACATCACTGCCCGTGCCTTCAATTGCAAGAATCCCATTCCTGATGGCTGGAATCATGTACAGCTGCTGAATGACAGAATTCATGTAACAAGTGGCCCCAGCATTTTTCAGTCCCACAAATCCCTTTGGCGGTCGAGGCCCAACAGGTGGCAGATATTCCCATTCTGTGAGCGCTTCACAGGCTAAGAGAAAACAGCAGAATGTGGTCAGGGAGCTGTTTTGTTATAAAACAAAGATGACATCAATGCAGTGCAAAGGGAAGTTGCATAAAATTATTATTAGTCTGTATCATAGTGCAGTTTAATAAAAAACGATGTTCCAGCAGAAAACTTAATTGCTATAATTAACCCAACATCTATGAAGGACAGTTCTATCTGTAATCTTAACATTGTAACATTTTCTTCTACTGCATAACTAAAGAGATGGCCAGACAATAATTTAGTCTATTTATATATGAAACAGAAGTCTTTCCTCAATACCAGCAAGTTTCTTAGCTGAACAATTCAGCTGAATGAATATATAATACATAACCAGTTTATAAGCCTTTTAAAAATTATAATACTCTCAAAAATTTATAATCCTTTAAAAAATCACAGTATTGCACTTAAGCCTCGTTTTTACTTGCCAGCATGGCAAACAATTTTAGCAAATGCTATCTATATAACTTGATAAATAGTTTTTCCTCCTGAGTCTTTCCTCTCAGGTCCCTCACATCTCTTCAAGAACATTTCTGATCACAGGCTTCCTATGCTAACCTATTCCACAGTTTTAACACAAAAAATTCTGATATAAGAGAGCATGCATATTTACAAGCAGATTCCGTATATGAACCACAGAGCATGCACAGTTCATTCCTGTGTTCTCTCTTCTGTCTGACATAGCACAGAGATCTGGTGTTCTATTGTGCTTATCAAATACTTGAGTGGAAGGAAATGCCATGAAATCCTTCTAACTGTGAGGTGATAAGAAATACACTACCTCCCAAGAGAAAAGGGCGAAGAAAGAAGGATGAAGCAGAGGGGAAAACTATAAAGCTTTTAATTCAATAAACCAATAATATGGTTTTAATAAACCATACCCTTTTAATTTATTCATCTGAGATGGAACCAAACAGACAAAGACTGAAAAACCTCAAATGACTCACTGATAGCACCATTCAAGCAAGTAGCACTGCCACTCTGAGAGGTAGTGGACAATTCCCACCTTGGGATACTATTTTTGATTGCTTAAGGTTTTGCTAAACCCTGAGTTTAAACATTTGGTTAAATCATACAATGGTTTGGATTGGAAGGACCTTTAAAGATCATCCAGTCCAACTCCCTCCCATGGGCAAAGACATCTCCCACCAGACCAGACTGCTCAGGGCCCCATCCAACCTGGCCTTGAACACTTCCAGGGATGGGGAACCCACAACTGGGCAACCTGTTCAAATGTGTCAGCATTCTCATAGTGAAGAATTTCTTCCTTGTGTCCAATCTAAATCTACTCTCAGTTTAAAATCATTGCCTCTTGTCCTCTGTAACTACAGGCCCTGGTAGAAAAGTTTTTCTCCATCTTTCTTATAAGGCGTGTTTAAATAATGAAGGTCACAATAAGGTAGCCCCAGAGACTTTTCTTCTCCAGGCTGAACAACCCCATCTCTCCCTGCCTTTCTCACCATATGAGCATGGGTTTTCTTGGTTTGATGGTGTTTGGATTTTGTTTGGTTGTTGTTGGTGTTTTTTTTTCTGTTTTCCCTTTCCCCGTTAGTATTACAGCAAAACATTTTTGCTATCCCATACAGAGCTGGAAAAAATATGCTCCTGCTTGTTCATTTTTTAAAAAGTCTTACATGATTTTAGCAATAACAACAATCTATGCTAAAGATGAGTCTTTTGCCATCCTTGTGAAAATTAGCCCAAGTTTCATTTGACTATTGGCTTTTGAAGCACTAACATTTGCAAGTTTTTGTACAGACTGCAATCACTATAATCTTTCTCCACTGAGAGGGAGAAAGTTCTTTCAGTGCAGAGCTGTGCTGAGATAAGGCCAAAACAGAGCCTGAAAAAGGACTAGGACGAGCAGAGAATGAGTTCAGAACTAAAAAGAGAAACAGAACAGAGGACCTGTGCCTGTGTGTGGACAATGATGACAAATCAAGTGAGCAACCAAGAGACTGGCACTAAAACTAAGCTGAAGATACCTGGTGAGGCTCTGGGATTGGTTAGGAAGAGCCTGAAATGATGAGACAGAAGTAGAAGATACAGACAGAATGAGGTTCCTGGGAGCTGGTATGGACAAAGGGGCATAGTCACAGATTGGGACTGGAAGGGTCAGGCTGTGCAAATGACTGGGGCTGGAATTTGGATGCGACCATGGAAGGCAAGTCAGGACATTTACTGCTAAAGAAAAGCAAATAAAGGCTATGCTGGCAAACTTTCTAGATTCTGGCAGCCTGATTTTGCAACATTAAAAGCAGCCACAAACAAACCACAAACTAAAAAACTCAGCATTTGGTTTCAGTGGATAATATAAACAAAACTTATACATGATATATACATTAAAGAGTAGAAAATAGATAATTAAAAGTATTACATACTAGTGATTGCTGTACCTATGTAATACATTTCAGTCAACGTGTCTACTATCTGTTTGAGATTTCGCACACATCCAACTGCTAGTGCAACTAGGAGCTCAAAGCCAGCATTAATAGTAGCTGGTGAACTACAGACTGGTATGGCCTGCTCAGCAGGCAATTCTCCATTTCTCATGTATTGTAGGTAAACATTGGATGCTGGAAAGATGAAATCATCTATCAACTCCTGAAAAAAAAAGAAAAAATCACCTGTTACCATGGAAATTATTTTATAACAGAGGAAGGGTTATTACATAAATGAATGTCTGAGGACCAGAGGGCCACTTAAAAAAAAAGTAAGAGTAAAAACTGAGACCAACACCACAACGAGTTTTTAAATTTAGAACAGAAGAACTCCATTCTAAAGTGGTTCCCTGCAAACCACCTCCCCACTGAAAGTTAAAAATAAATCTGTACTATTCTTGATTGGTAAAAAATTTCTTTTGCAAAACCAGTATTATCTACAAAGCTCTTTATTAATCAGTGCTTTAAAACCAACACTCCTGCTCTATAATATCAGAGGTACAAACAAAACAAGTCTGATCAAAGAGAGGTTCAGATGCGATGCACTTGTTCAAACCTGCCCTAAGCATTAACAGCACTAATTAAGAACACGTGCGGAAAAGACATTACAGGGGTAATGAAGGAAGGCAGTCCTGTACAGGACTATCCTGTATCTAGCTCACTGTCTTTGTGTGATGTTTTTCAAATACTGGAATACAGTAAGAATGAGAATGTTAAATACACTTTATGAATGAAACATGCAATTTTAAAAATTATTTTTGAAGAAAACATTAAACTCCAATTAAAAGCATTTTTATGGATGCAGACCACAAGATGTGAAGCTTCTTTTTACTTATTTACAGGTAAAAACAAACAACAAAAACCCCCCAAACATCCACCTCCCCAAACCACCCCCCCAAGCCCAAAATTCACCTCTATAGGTCAC
>VZRQ01005686.1:127542-201720 GCA_013397975.1 Machaerirhynchus nigripectus
AGCCAAAAATTCACCTCTATAGGTCAAAAAACTTGAACCTACTTTAATGAGATTAGCACCTCCTTTTTCACAACCAATATGGTATTTCTTCTCAGGTGTCTGGAATGCTAACAACTCTTTTGTTACTCCAAGGTGACCCTCTAAGATAGTTTCTTCAACACCTGTTTCCCCTGTTCTTTTTACTTCATCCTGCCATTTAAGAGAAAGTTAGGATACTCCAAGTAGCAAACATTTACCAAGCTCAGAACTGTACTTTACAACAAAGCAGCAAAAACCTAATTATCAGGAACAAACTGATCCTAAAACTTACCCTAATCCTCTTGAGCCAGTCAATTTCATTATTGAGAAGAACTTCAGCATTGGGTACATTAATATTACTGTTGTAAGCATAGTTAAGGAGATGTCTTAAGAGGGTGAAGTAGTCTCCAGAATGCTTAGCTCTCTCTCTTGCAGTGCTCTGTGTAAACCAAAAGCAAATAAGAATTTACACATGGCTCTACTTCCAGTGCAACACCAACATATTTCCCCTAAATCTGGCAGTAAACATAAAAGAAAACAAGTGTAAAGTAATTTTTAACCTTTTAGAAGTTTACAATTCTATTTAGCTGTTAATGAATGACTTCTCAACTATTTTAGTAAAAGTTTCTATACGTGAATGGGAAACAGAAAACCAAATCAAAACTTTTGATCAAATGTTCAAGAGAGCCATGAGCATGGGGAACTGAAAAGCCCTGCAAGGACCAGGAGAAGGCATTAACTGTAGGTATCTCTCTAACCTGCTGATGATTTTTACTTAAAGGTAAGCAATCACCAAAGATCAAATGCAGACATTGCAGCCTATTGTTCGTGTTCTTATCAGAAAAGGCAAAAGAGTCCCTTTTCCCCTGATCTGGCTTAAATGGAAATCATCTGTGCTGCCTGCCTGTAAGGTCAGAAGGAATCTGTATTTTAGTGACTGTTGTTAATAGCAATTTGTCTTTTCTTGCAGGTGTTTTGACCTATTACTTTTTACAGACACTCCCATACTGAAGACTTGATCTCTGAAAACTTACCCCTAGAACAGTAAACAGCAGGGTAATGAAGAAAAGGAGAGGTCTCTGTCCCATGCAACACCTGGTTGCCATTAAAAAGAATTGCTCCTGTGCCATCTGACGAACGGTTCTGGAAATAATTTAATAGAAACATTAAATTCAATCTCCCTATCCAAACAGGACATTAATTAAATTTGTGTTTATCTGCTTAATGCCATTTTCTAAAACTGAATGTAACGTAAGAAACAGGAAGAGTTTAATTATTCACTACCCATCATATTGTTTCTCCTTGCAGTGAAATTTCAGATGCATGAATTTTATTACAAAACCTGTTTCACAAATCAAATATTTAAAGAAAAAGAAACTTAGAAACACCTAACCACTACACCTTTGCAACTGCCAGCAAATATTGCATAACACAACAATTTGCAATCTTGAACAATTTTTTTTCTAATCAAGCACCAGTTGTACCTGGTAAGACAAACCAGAACTAGTCCAGTAAAACTGCTTTTAAGTGTCACTGCAGCAGTTTGCTGAGTATCTTTGAAGTGATCAAAATATATCATTAGTAAGATGTGCGAGATGATGACCCCCCTGAAAATTCAAGTGGCTATAACTGAAGGAAATTTCCCACCTCAGAAACTAATCTAATCACTGGAGCAATGCGGGAATGGATAAGGTTCAGTAAAAAAAAAAAAAATTAAGGCAAATCCTGTTCTTCCAAGTTGCAGGATTAATTGTCTGAGCAGTATGCCTTGTAAAAACTGTTAGGGACAACTCTGTTTGTGTGGGAAGAGACTACAAACAAATGCTGAATGAATGGTTTTATCAAAGTATCTCAACATATGAAAAACTGAGTTTTGCAGTGTCTGTTTGGTGTGGCTTTGTTTTGTGCCCATGGAGTCAGGGTGGAAAGCACACCAAAGAATCCTATTCCCTTCAGAGTTTTTTCATGTGTGGTTAACTGTGGTTTCAAAGCCACACAGGGATGACCTTGAGGTCAGAGCAAAGATGCACCTGGCTGAGCACCCCATCTCTGGTACCATGCGCAAAGGAAAGTGCACAAGAAGAAGGGATCACACAGTAACACTTCTCCAGAATGTTCTCTCAGCTTCTAGCAATCTGTGGTTCAGGAAGACTACCAAGAGCAGTATTTCATATCCCTCACTGGACAAGTTCATGAAAGAACCCCTCAAACCATTTCCAAACTGAAGGTTTGCACTGCTTAAATGTTATGCTCAAGAAAGTCTTATACAAAGAAACACAGTTCTCCATTTGTTCTCCCTTTGATACTTCTGATTTTAAGGGTCTCTGTGGTATTCTCCTCCCACCATTCATCTCTCCTCCAATATGAAGTGCCCCCAGCTATTCAGCTGTTCCTCAGATGGAAGTCATTGCAGAGCTTTGATCTCCCTTGTCACCCTTCTCTGATCCTTTCAAGTTCTCCTACTCTGCTCTGAGTTGCAGCAGACCGTGGGGCGGGGCTGGTCTGTTTTGTTCTTAACAATAATTGACATTTTATGGGGTCTGATTGCTGAGCCGACGTTTTTGCAGAACATCTCACAGGAAGTTATTTTAAGATACAATCCTTCAGCTGCTTGGGACACATCACACACACACTCCTCAGGTCTCTGCATTTAAAGGCAGAATGAAATAGATACCGGCAATATTTTCCTAATGTGAGAAATGTGACCAAGCAAACACATGCCTCACACTGTTATGTTTCTGAGGAACATTCAGTGTTTGAACACAAGTATTATATTTTTGTGAAGCTATAACAACCTAAGAGTTCTTAAGGAATCATGAGAAGGATGCAGCTGCCTAAGCACAGGCATCTTGTGCTGTTTTAGACACATGATGACAGCACAGAGATGGTACACAGGACATGAGCTGCACGATGAACTTGCACTCAGCAGGTGGAACAGCTGGAGGTCAAGCACCTCCCTTAGGGCTGGCAACCTGAATCCTGCCCTATTGAGAGCTCCAGGACACAGGTTTCTGTTTAGTTAACAGAAGACAGTCTCTTCAGTGGCTGCAAGTGCCATTGCTTTACACTGGCACATAGAATTTTTAGTTATTTGGGCCACATATGTGTGGCCACCAAACACTTTGCAGAAATCAGCACAATACTTCTGGGTTCCAGGATTATTAACTGTTCGGCTACCTCCTCTTAACTGAGCCAGTCTTGCATTCAGAAAAACACCACTATAAAATCAATTATCTTGGAAGGGAAGAACTGCGCTAGCAATTAGTATTAAACGTTTTGCATTCTGTTTCTCAATTTAGAGGTAGCATGGTTATGCTCTGAGGAAACAGAAGTCCCAATCTCAAACTCTGAAAAACAAACAGTCCAGCTGATCTTTTCTAGAAAGATCCTATTTGTGAAATCTGAACTTGGTCATCTTCCTTGTCTTTTACGGTGCACCAAAAATATCTTCTCACATGCACATTTTTGCTCACATTGTTCTCTGATTGAGCATAGGATATTAGAGAACAATAGTCATGGAAGGATATTCAGAGTTCTGTCCGGCATTTGCTAAACTTTCTCTGCACTCCAAACACTGATTTGTTTCCACATTAATTCAGAAGAGTTAACTTTTTAGCAGCTTAGTTCAACATCTTAATTTACAAAACAGTCTTCTGTTTCTACTCATGATTATGCTATTCTATTATGTACCAATGAACATTTGCACCATTCTAAGTGAGATTGTCATATATATCACAAGTTTTACAGGCATATGAATGAAAAGAGCTCAGAGGCAGCTGCTTCTACTGACAGTATGAACTATTTTTCCATTCAATGAGTGATATAAGTGAACTTCAGTGAAACTGAAAATTCAACACCCTATTCCACAGGCTGCAAACTAATAAAGCTTTGTGATATTTCTGGTAACCCTCCAGTTTCACCAACGTGTGCAAAAAGTTCACTGTAACGAGATGCTCTGATGATACTATTGATCCTTTCGTTAAGGCAAATATTCTTAAACATAAGACTTTTCAACCTCTTTATGTACAAAAGTCAAAAACCCCAAGACACAGTGCTCAAATTCTGACCCCATTCATCTGAGAGCACCACAGTGTGACTCCTTTAAAACGTACCAAAAGGCTTAAGACACTACTAATTTCTGATCTCTGTCATTTCTCAACGAAAAGTTAGAGTATTCATGAAACAACAGCATCTTAAAAAATTAAAATTAACTCTTTAGTAATAGATCAAAGCACTGGCAATCAAGTTTAATAACATGTAACAACCTTCCACCTGGATGTTTTCTGGAAACACCCATCCCAATACATAACAATTTCAGATGGGCTGAAGCCACTGCTCTGCATTTAGGCTTTATACTCATTTTGAATTGTAAAATAATAGATGTGATATTAAAAAAAACCAAAAAACCAGAACAATACCAAAACTTACTTGCTGTGACAGTGCAATAGTAAATCAATGATAAATGTCTGCCACGCCTTCTCTTTACTGAGTGCATCCAGTGCCGTTGGAATCAGAGCAAAACACAGGGTCATCACCTCCAGTGCTTCACAGCAAACTTGTTCATCTTCCATGTCTGGTTCATTTCCTGCATTTGTCTAGGAAAACAAACAAGAGTGCACAAAGTGGGTACAGAATACAATCCCAAGAAACCCAACTGGCTCCAAGGTATATCACTAAATACAAACACACCCCACAGCTTTGTATACTAAGTGATTATCAGTGCCAAGTATTTTAGGCACCCCACTGAGATTAGATCCAAAGCAATATGTGGGATGACTTGAACTTCCAGAACTGTGCTTCTCAAAGGAAGATTCCAAGCATGAACTTATGGAGACAGAAGTTAAATAGGAAGCTTGTAGGCAACAGTTACGTCAGTTAGTACTGTTGGGAGTTTTTTCTTGGTGTGCATGTGCGGTTTTGTTTGTTTTGGATTTTTTTTGTTTTGTTTTTCTTTATTACTCAAAACGTGGAGTTTAAAGCTTGGAAAACTCTTGCTACTTAAACAGAGAAAGGCGTAGTGCTGTGTAATTCATCAATCCAGTTTTACAAGGCTTTGACACTCACAACTTATTTGACCAAAAGCTTTTTAATACTGCTAGAATTTATTAATCAGTTTACTATTTTTCAGAAACATGTAAGAGCTGTTTAAGTTTTAAACATAGCTGCTGTGGTGATTTGTGAAATAGAAAATAATATTACTGCTAATTGGTGCATAGGTTACTCCTTCAACTAAACACTTGAATCAACTGCGTTGATTTTGGTACATTTTTTCAAAATAAACACTTTGAGAATAATGACAAGCCCTCTCCTCCATCAAGAAGTAATTATCTTCAAGAAGTTCTGAAGAAACTGATTGTGAGCAGGTCTCAATTAATCATTTATAAATCATGAATGCAGGTTTGCAACTTTAACTAGAGGCATTTAACATTTGTTTTATATGTGGAAAGGTATCAAGATTAATTAGGCAGAAAGAAGGGATTACAATGCAGAGGAGAGAACTAATTGTGAACGGGCCAAAATACGCCTCACTCTGGCAACAAACACTATTCTGTCTATGCACAACAACTAAAAAATCAGAGGCAGTCACTGCACTGCAGCAGGAGGATGTGGCAGTTCTGACACAACTCAAGATCAGAAAGCAAACACAGAATGCCTTCAGCAAGTCCAGGACTGCACCTGCTCTGCACTGAAGCCCTGGTTAGAAAGTAAAGTTATTTCTGCACAGCTGCAGGGACCCAGGAGAAAGGCAAAGAACATTTTATACTCAATGAAGTATTCCCTGCACTCGGGCACCCAGAGCTGGGGGGTCTGTACATCGTTATAGTCAATCTTTATAAAGCCATCATAAAATTGTTTCCTCTCATCTATAACCAGAGACAGTTCTCTTAAACTCTGTCTTTTCTTCCATGATATTCCTCTATTTCTAGGATACTTTCCTCTCTTCTAATGTTTTATTAACAAAGAGTACTTTATTTCCCCTTATTATTTCTGCAATTCCTTCCTCTTTTGAATTTCCAATTTTTCCTCTTCAATTTTTATTTTTCTTTTGCACAGAGTAAACCAAATGCAGCTGCCATTTACTACAAATGTCTATACAGGTGTTAATAAGAATAAAAAAGAACCCCCAAAAAACAAAACACCCACAAAATCCTTTGAAGGATGACTGATAATGCACAGCTTGAATTTCACCTCTTTTAAAACTTCAATTATTTCGAAGTATTTTTACAGAACTTAAATGCACAATTTTTACCCAGAAAAATATTAAAGAAGTACATTTACTTTAAGTAAGTTTTCTTTTAGGTATATATTTTCTAGTGCACTACTGCTCTTAACACATCCTATGTATAGATACAAGCACTTATCTTTGTGTGCCGGGACTGTCACATGAACTAAACCATATTTTATATGTAAGTATCACCTAAAAAAAACCCCAAACCCCAACTTATTTCAAGAAGTCATGCTCACAGCAATAGAAGCAGATGCCTTTATAACACTATGAAAGCTAATGGAGAGGTGTTGCATTTTGCTGAAGTAAATATCCTTCTTTCAACTGATCATTTGAGCACAACAGTGAATACACCAAGAATTAAGCCTCCCTACATATTCCTTTTCCTTTTACTCTCAGGCAAGTATTGATGAGTACTAAACCTGATTTTATAAGACAAAAAAAGGAAGGTGCTTTTTTAAAATCACTGTCAAATACAGATTATTATTTTGTATAACTGTAAGCAACATTACTTAAACACAAGATGTGTGATAATGTACTGATACAGAGCTCCCAACTCCTAACTATTTGTGTAAATCACATGTGAAACCATGAATAAAAGAAAAAAAGCCATACAGAATTAGCAATTATATCTTTTTTCCAATGCCTCTCACATCACTTTGCTCTTCTTTCTCATTCTAGACTGCAAATATGCCTTGAATCACTTCTGTAGAACAGACCTTTAAAGTTTGAAGACTAGACAAATTAGCACTGCAGGAAATGCTTATTCCTTATGCAGATGCAGAATCTGACTGGGCTGAAAACATGTTACAGCAGTCCCAGAACTGGTGCATTTTTGAACTGACACCAGATTCAAGTTACAAATCAACAGTTACCGAGAAAAGGAATTTGGAAGAGAGAACTAAGCTGTGTTATGACAATGACATGTACTAAATTCTGAAATACATCATCGTATCCACCTAAAAACTCATCACACTCTAAGCCTGACCAGGCCAGCACTCCCTTTTGTACACAAACAAACAGTTATACAGAAAAGTAGTTGTTCAGAAATTCTTACCTTTTCATAGATTTTACTAATTTCCTCATTTGAGCTGAAAACCAGCTGAACTGACCCACAACCTGATGCCCAAACAATTTTTTGTACTGCCCTGATAACACAGATGTCAGGGATGTATTTGGAAGCCTGAAAAAAAGAGAGAAATTAACTAAAGCAACATTAAAATGCAAGTGCAAGTAACACTACAATGGATTCTAAATTCCCACAAATGCATTTCATGGAAAATTTAAGATTTAAAATGTTAAAACAAAGAATTTTTCCTTAAAGAGAAAACAGATGCTGTATCTTGAAGAGTATTTATACTTCGCCTATGTAAAATTTCATCTTTTAAAGTAGGATGTATGCAACTCTGATTCTAAGGCTTAGCAGAAGCTACCAACTTCAATGCTAAAACCTTCTTTATTTAGGAAAAAAACCCCAAGAAACCACCAAGCATTCATCTGGAAGGCGGCCAGCCTCTCAAGCAATGTAAAAAATTGATTATTTTAGGGTTCCTCCCCATGCTGTGCTAGCTGATAGCCAGCTTGACAAACAGATGCTTATCAAGTATGTGATCATTATATAAAGGGATTGCTTCATGTTCAAGATACAGAGGGTTGAACATGAGTAAGAACACAGCTCATGTATCTTATGAATGCAGAGTCACTCTTCAATATTTTGTGCATGGTCTGAGTTAACATGCAATAGTTTCTACTGATACACGCACACTACAAAACACACTACGACTGCTATTCTTTATAGCTCACATCAACTTTCAAAAAAAACCCCAAACTTATCTGAAGTCTATATTCAAAATAGAATTGTCCAAAAAATAGGTAATCTCTAAAAGCAGATGGCAGACAGTTCCCAAGGATTTCAAGTTTCATTTTTCTAACGCTCAGGCAATAAAAAAGGGGACTCTAAGAAGCTGAGCTAGTGAGGTATCTGCATCAGGAAACCTGAACAATTCTTGTACTGATATGGACATTAACAGTAGTTACAAGAAAAATAAAAGGCATTTTATCTTTGTCACAAGCAAAGCAACCTTACAGCAACAGCGCCATGAGAAAAATAATGGCGTTTTTTTATCACATTGGAGTTTCAAACTTTAAGTATCAACATTTTTTAAAAATCTCTGTGCTAAACTCTTCTCTCTGGCCTATGGAAACTATGTCAGACTAATTTTTTTAAAAATTGTGAGATCTCTTGAAAAGAGTCTTTGACCATTAAAACATGAAAAGGAAAAAAATCTTCCGAAGGCAAACTACAATACATATGAAATTTAGTTCTACAGCAGTATTTATGATTTCAGAAAATTACAGACAAAACTTCCACAGCAATACTGTTAAAGACATTCAGATTCTGTTTGCATTGAGGTGCTTAGTGAAAGAAAAACAGATTATGTATTTATTAGCAGACCTCTAAGAAAGACAAAGGCAGAATTCAAAAACCTTTCCTCACATCTCACCTCAAAAGACATTTCTCCTATGGAAGAAATTTAATTAAACCAGAGTTCAATTGGCTGATTTTACACCTATGGATGCAAAACCACCACTGATGGAAGGCAGATGGCTCAGTCCTGCAGTGCAGCACATTGTGCTTTCTTTAGACACTGCCCTTTGTTTTCAAGGGACAGCGCACTTGTCAACACCCAGATGACAACAGAATAATATCTTCTATGTAGACACCTCAGAAATATTTTGGGAGATAGTTTTGCAGATATGCTATATGGTACAGAAAAAGCCTATTTATGGCTTCCACTCTGAAAACTGAGGGATCCTGATGCACATGGAAGAGGAAGTTAAAGCAGCTGTGATTTTAGCTCCTGCTGCATTCAGCTGAATTCATGAACGTGTTGACTAACATGACTCATGATTCCAGATCCAAATGGGCTTTGGCCACACCACACAGATAAGACCACTACATTGGCAAAGCACAGTCTTTAGCCTTACTGAGGTTTTCATTTGAATCATTAATGTACCTTCAATATATAAAGATACACTGGCAATGATCTGAGACTTTTCTCTTTCATATGAAGATTACCTAAAACATTTCATGACATTTTAAAAGGAAAATCTGTGTCTCACAGAGCAATGAATTTAAGGATTAAAAAAATAGAAAAGATGCTGTAAGGAAAAAAGTGATACAGAAAGGAATTCACCAACCTCATCAGATATTTGCTGTGCAAGACGTATTGCTACATTTCTCAGCATGCATTCTGAAGTTGGATTAGGAATGTTTTGTAGGGCATTTTGTAGCACCACTGCCTGGTCATGCGTAGCCTGGTTTATCTGGAAGAAAGTATTTCTCATACTTACTTTTACATGGGAAAAAAAAGCAAGAAGATATGAAGATCTACAGTTACTTGGAAAGATTTGGTAGAAGTAGGTAAGATGTTGGAAGGAAAACTACTTAGTGCAAATGCCAACATAAATAAACCTCCTCATTTTCAAACAGATACCATCACATCTGAAGACACTATGCTGCAGTGTACGACCACAGAGTACAAGTAGTTAAGAGGAAAGGCACTTGCTCCAAACTTACTAGGTTTGGGGGCTTTTTAAGGATCAGATTATTTCAAGTTAACAGAATTTTTTTCTGTTACAATGCCTCCTTCCCTTTCAGTTGATGTGGGAAAGAAAGGGCTTGGTAAAACACTGGGCCTCCCTCTGGATTAGATAATAGTGTCCAGACAGAATATGGCTGCAGTTTTTATTATACTGAAGTGCATTTTAAACATTTGAGTTGGGGTACTTTTGAAGAATTCTGTTCTGAATTATCCCTCCTGTTTTTTATAACAGTTTCAAAACAGAAACAGCAAGACAAGTTTTTATCTTCTCCATACTGGTTTGAGCATAGATCCCTCTCTCCTTAGTCTGCCAGAGCTTCATATTTTGACAGTTCAAATCTGAAATGGTTGTTTCCTTCTCACAGACAAATAAAAGACGGTGTGCTGTGGTTACAAGTTAAAACAAAAGAGTTTCTTCATTTTCCTGTACCAGTTCATTCAAAAAGCCCATCTCAAATGCTACTCAAAAGACACACTGTGAGGTTGCTGTGTAAGGCCCGGTGTTGGTCACATCCCTTGTTTTTGTAAGCTTCACTTGATTCAGGGAGCAAAGTTACAGAACCTCAACTGAAGACTTACAGAGCTTCCACAGTCAATCAGCTATTGGATGCTACTGGAAGTGATCGACAGCAATACATATGGGGCAAATCAGGTTCTATGTACCAGAACAATGTATTAAACAACATTATTAATTAAACCTTCTATGAAAACAAGGAAGTAAGTAAAAATTTTAAAGGTACTACTGGCAGCAAAAGACCAATAAGTGAAAGATACAGACATATAACCTTGGCTGCCTCGTTCTCTTAAATACTAATGGAAAGCCAAGAGAGAAAGTTACTCATTGATGCTTATGCTTTAGGTAGGAGAAATGAAAGGTTTTAACAAATCTCACCTTCATCCCAGGGGAATAAAAAATACCAAAGTCCTTCAAAGAGGATGATGGTGACAACAAGAATAACCATGTTTTTTCCAACAAATCAGTTATTATTAAATCAGATGTTTGCAACTCTAAATAGTGACAGTCATCAATCGTGGGCAAATGTTACCAGCTCCTAAGAGGTCAGCCTGTTTCAAACAATACTTTAAGACTCAGGTGATGTTATGTGTGTTCCAAACTGCATTTTACATAAGTGTTGTAAGAAAGCAGGGCAGTAAAATTTACTCATTTAAAATAGATGAAATATAGGATAGCAAACATGTCTGCCTTCATCTATTCCTATTATACTCTAACATGAGACATAAAAGGGATCTTTACTTCTTTGTAATCATTAAGAGTTTTGATTCATTTGAAAAAGAATTAATTATGTATCTTCCAAAAGATGCACCTAACCAGAACAGGTATTTATTTTTGAGTTTTAAGTGGAAGGTACTTCTCTGATTCAGAGATGGATCTCAGTCAATATTGTGGAATAAAGTGGTCTGAAGTGGGGCGCTCTGTGTATTCTTGAGTATAGGTTGATAGATCAAGAAACTATTTGGGATGGAACCTCACAAATGGGGAATTCACATTTATCACAGAATATGCTGACTTGGAAGGGACCCACAAGGATCATCCAGTCCCACTCTAGGCCCTGCACAGAACCATCCCCAGGAGTCACACCCCGTGTCTGAGAGCATTGTCCAAACACTTCCTGGTGCTGTGACTACTGCCCTGGGGAGCGTGTTCCATGCCCAGCCACCCAATGGCAGAAGAACTTTTTTCTAATATCCAGCCTTAACCTCCCCTGACACACCTTCAGGTCATTCCCTCAGGGCCTGTCACTGTCGTAAACAGAGAAGAGATCAGTGCCTGCCCCTCCTCTTCCTCTCACAAGAAGTTATGACTGCAGTGAGGTCTCCCCTCAGTCTCCTCCAGGCTGAACAGACCAAGTACCCTCAGCTGCTTCTTGTACAGCTTCCCCTCCTCCAAGGAGGGGCCCTCCACCATCCTCATGGCCCTCCCTTGCATGCTCTGTAAGAGCTTCATATCTTTTTATACTGTGGTGTCCAAAACTGCCCCCAGCACTTGAGGTGAGCCCCCACCAGTGCAGAGCAGAGAAGAGCAGGACAATCCCCTCCCTTGCCTGGCTGGTGATGCTGTGCCTGATGTCCCTCAGGACATGGATGTCTCTCCTGGCTGCCAGGGCACTCTGACTCACATTCAACTGGCCAGCAACAGGACATCCAGGTCCCTTTCTGTGTCACTGTTTTCCAGCATCTAATTCCTCAGTCTGTCCATACATCCAGGGTTGCCCCATCCCAGGTGCCGAATCTGGCACTAGCCCTGGTTGAACTTCATACAGTTGGTGATTGCCAAGTCCTCTAATTTGTCGAGGTCTCTCTGCAGGGCCTCCCTGCCCTTCACTGTAACCCTTCGTGCCCAACCCATGAGCCGGTTGCTCACCCATCACATGATGTGTTTATCCTGATGTGTGCTGGACATTTTGTCGAGAAGGATAAATATAGCTACAAATGAGAAGTTACCAGTACTAAGAATCATGCAAACCGTTGAAAATCATATACAGAGCAAATGCATATCACACCTAACTTTTTACAGTCACCAAGAAATAGGATTTGTTTAGTAAGTTGATCTCTTTTTTAGAACTGCAAGACAACATTATATGAAAGTACTGTGACTTCTTGACATGCAACACACTCAAAGAAGAGACTGTCAATGAAAAGTAAAGAGATGTTACTGCAGACATTATAAAACACAGAGCACGTTGCTATTTGCAGCAAGGAAGATTTATATTACCGGTGAAATTGTACTTGTGCCTTCCACAACTGGCTGACAAGCTTCTGCCACAGCTCGAACATGGCCATATCCAATTGCTGTTAGCAATAATTTGGCTATTTTTAGAGCGTTAAGGTAGGCACCCCTTCGAGTTTCCATATCTGCATTTGGCAGGAAGTTATTTCTGGTCAGCATGCTCAACACAAGAGGCAAACCACCACTTTTCAAGAAGTTGTATTGGAAGTCACTGGCATCTTCTCCCAAAGGTGCACTGGCAGGCATTAACAAGGCATAAACTACCTGTAGAACAAAATACAGAGTTAACTAACAGAAATGCACCAGCTTAGACAGAGATGACTGAATATGAGAATTTGTAGCACAACGACATAAGCAATGCTTTGACACCACTGGCCATACAAATGTTTATTCCAGTATATTGTTAAGTATTTTCATTGTTAATTTCAAACCAGAATTTGATCTTAGGCTTCCATAATGTTACAGAGAGGATTGCCACAGAGAGAATTGACAGTTTTAAAAGAAGAGGCAAAGCATCACAAACCTCTGTTAGGTACAGCACTTGTGAGGCAGAAGGACCAAAGAATAGAGAATCAAGGGATGGACTAAGGCTGCTTTCACCAAGCTTTGCATGATCTAAACAAATTGCTCTTAGTTTCTCGACCGTAGTGTTATCTGCAATAAAAACACAACTTATAAGCATTTTGCAGCAAAACTACTCCACAACAAGCCAGTACTATTTGCAATTATAAATCTGAAAAATTTTGTATCAGAACAGCTGCAAAAACTTACAGACAAAATCAGACTACAGAGTGTTCTCCAATGTTTATTACAGTCAAAAGTGATCCTGTCAAAGCAGTGCTACAAAACCACTTTAAAATACACTGCTTCTCCCCATTTTCACTGCACTGAACCCCAGTACCAACTGAAAACTATGCAACTTTATGCAGCAGACAAGAAATAACTACTTGGGAAATCTTTTACAGTCCTAATTAGGATAACAGTAATGAATTACAGTATCAATAAATTACCAGAAAGTATATACTACCTTATCTTCACTTTTATGTATCAGGCAAGAAATTATTATACACCATATTAAAAGATTAAAAAAAGGACAAAGTTAAGTTTTACCTGGTGGCATGCAGTTCATAAGAACACGAGCTCCATCTCTAAGAGGTGGCATATTTAGACTACTGCCCAAGTCTGCAACTTGCCAAAGAAAAGAGATGTATCGAGGATGCAGTGACATGATCTTAAAATAAGCAAATTTAAAAAAACCATAAAAATTGTTAGCCAAAGACATAGTGTAAGAAAAAACACATTTGAAACAGTAATTTCAGAAAATGCTTACCACTCCAGGCAAACAGCTCTCAACTTCTGGATTTGGACCATCACTGTAGTGATTGCCGTGGTTGCCCGGAGAACCAGTTGAAGAGTCAGAAGAACTATCTGGACTTGAGGGCATATTAGAATTTATCTGCGTAAGCTTAGCTGTAATTAGCTGAAAAACACAATTGTAGTTTTAATACTGTGCAAAAATTAAGATTCCTTACCAAATAAGCATCTAATATTAATGGCATAATATAAGGGAGAAGAATGGAACTATTTCAAAAAAATAAATGATCCCATGCATGGTATTTTATAGGCATTTACAAAAGGGAAGGAACATCTGCATTGCTGTAAATACCCAGCCTGCAAGACTTACCGTTTTATCTTTGAGATTCAGCTGCCCAATTAATTTTCTGTCATCTGCAGGGTCTACCAGCTCACCCCCAATGAACAGCTCTACTTTTGTGTGTGCACTGTTGGCTTTAATGCGATTGAGGATGCAACGCCGCACTTGGCCGATCGTGTCATTTGTGTGAGACCAAATATCCAGATCTTCCACCTGCCGGCCTTGGTTTGGAAAACGAACTACAAGTGTGATATGTTTACCACGGAAAGCTCTGAAAATAAACAAACCAGCAGAAGTTACTTTTGCCCTCATGAAATAAATTCTTTTCCCTGCTGCAATTTTTGTTGCAGGTATTTCAACATCAAATCTTTACGTGGTATTTTCCAGCGTAAGATTTGTGAAAGCTCCAGCAACTATGGCAACAAGATGCACAGAATCTTTCAAGCAGCTACACTCAGAATAAATGCATTAATCATATGGTCAAATTTACAGTCAGGTTAGGAACTCTTATAAAATTTCAGATCTTTTCTCTGTCTTGTAACTTCCTGATCAAAACGTGCACGCAAAGCTTAATCAGACTGGCAACACCATTTTGCTCTTTTAGCAAAGCATCTCAGCTTCAAATACACCAAGATCAGAAAAAGCCATCAGGTCACTGAGCCTTAATGCCTTCTGTCAAAAGCTGTTATCAGTTTTATATCAGAATTCCAGTTTTTAAAATCACAATCCTTTAAAAAAAGTTTGAAGTGTTCAAAAAAGGAAGAAACGGTTTCACATTAGAAGTGATCACACTCCACACAATGGCAGGGAGCTCATTAGGCAAGATGTGCCCAGATAAGCCCAACAAACTAATCCCATGCAACAAAAGGCAAAAACTCCTCAAAAAGATCCTTGCTAACAAGGCCTGTGAAAGATTAGTCTAATCAAATAAGCAGCCCATATAAAAAAAGATGTACCCACAACCAACAAGAGAACTTCATTAGGATTAATCAATCAATCTATATAATAAAAAAGCTGTAGGAACACTGCAAATTACTGACACACCATAAAACAACCAGCAATTGCTTCAATTTTTTTGACAAAAAACGCATTTAAAGTAAGTGGATGAAAAACTTCCACCATGTTTAAAAATATGTTAGCTGCATCATAAATCCATAGAGACAGATAGGATTTAAGTTAAGTTTTCACTCAAGGACAAGTATAAGAAGACTGAAGGTATACAGAAAATAAATATACTTCAAAGTACTGTCCTCTTCTTCCCCTTCTTATGAGGAACTTACAGAATATTTCACTTAGAGATGATTAAAAATTTATTCTTGCAAAGTAAGATTATTATCTCTGTAAACAATTCTGGAAGGTGAATATACACATTTACAACATGTTTTTGTATAATAAGACTATGAAAAACAAAAAAGCTTTGCCCATGCTAATGTAGAGAACAGTACTGCTTTTAAGTAATTATCTGAAATAAAGAACTATATCCAAAGCAATTGAGCCTCAAGGTACACTGTGCTTGTTACAGAAAAAACCACCAAGTTTATTCTTAGGTCTGCTGTCCCTTTCATATATACCTGTATTTGCCTGATCTTTCAATTTTTTTTTTTTAATTGGGTTTCATGTATTAGCAAAGAAAATGGAATTCGGAAACACAGTGAAACCATTTCCTGAATAGAAACCCTTTAGAATGTAAAAATCCCAAGGATATTAATACTATCTTAGTTTAACAGAAATCAAAATCACAATACTGCTTTTTCACACATACCTTGACATAGGTAGAATAGTTCTCTCTTCGTGGTAATCACTGTCACATTCATTTATATACTCTCTTAAAACAGTCAACACTCTCACCATCCTTATTGCTTCTTGCCTTGCACAATTGATACTGTCTTTATCTCCATCCAACACACATAAAGTATCATAGGAGGCTTTTAGACGATCGAAACAGGACTGAATGAAGTCTTCGTGAATCACTACCTAATTACATTAAGAAAGTGGTGCAATTACAAGACATATTAAAATCCATCTTTTCAGAAGGATAACCGAACGGTAGAGGAAAAAAAATCCCCCAAACCAAAACAGTAAGTTAAATAAAGCTTAATAAAGCTGTTTTATTCCAGCAACTCCCATTAATAAACAGTTGTAATTTAGTGTGCACTTCAATAATGTCACATGTTCTCAGCAGCTGTAACTATATTGTATATAAATGGAAAAAGTGAACATTTGGACAGAAAACACTAAACTGGACTTTCACTTTCTCCTTTTGTCAGACTATGCTAAAAATTCTTGTGTGCACATAAATCCAACATTTCTACAAGTGTCAGAGCTCAGCATGTGCAGATGGACAGATCGATGCATGCTTAGTAAGCCCAGACCTACAGCAAGACAGAAGCCTCCAGCCATCTGCCACTGCAGTAAGATCCAGCTTGAATGGCTGTAAATTCACCACCTAGAGCAGCTGTGCTGGATCTGGCAGACTGGCAGCTTTAAAGATTATGAAAGTGTTTTTGAAGACAAGTAGAATATCTGAGTTTTAAGAACTACACCTGGCAAGTTACCAGTTGGAGATTGTCCAAAGGACAATATTCCTCCACTAAATTTGTGCAGTCACATAATTACAGATTGGTCTGGGTTGGAAGGGGCCTAAAGATCATCCAGTTCCAACCTCCATGCCATGGGCAAGGATACCTTCCACTCGACCAAGCTGCTCAGAGTCCCATCCAACCTGGCCTTGAACACTTCCAGCAGTGGGACACCGACAGCTTCTCTGGCAACCTGTGCCAGACACACTACCCTCATAGGAATAATTTCTTCCTAATATCCAACTGAAATCTACCCTCTTTAAGTTTAAAGCTTTCCCCTTATCCTGTCACTACATGCCCTTGTTAAAAGTCCCCCGCCAGCTTTCTTGCAGCCTCCTTTTGAGTACTGGAAGACTGCTCTATGGTCTCCTGAAAGCCTTCTCTTCTCCATGTCTACACAGCACAGGTGCTTCAGCCTCTTGATTATTTTCATGGCCTCTTCTGCACTCGCTCCAGTAGGTCCACATCCTTCCTTGTGTTGGGGACCCCAAAGCTGGATGTAGCACTGCAGGTGGGGTCTCACCAGAGTGGAGCAGAGCGGCAGAATTCCCCTCCTGGACCTGCTGCCCACACTGCTGTTGATGGAGCCCAGGAAACAGGTGGCTTTCTGGGCTGCCAGGGCATGTTGGGCTTCTTGTCAGCCAGCATCCCCAAGTCTTTCTCTGCAGGGCTGCTCTCAATCTGTTCACTCCCCAGCCTGTATTTGTGCCAGGGATTGCCCCAACCCAGCTGCAGGACCTTGCATTGGGCTTTGATGAACTTCACAAGGTTCTCAAGGGCCCACTTCTCAGCCTGTCAAGGACCCTGTGAATGACATCCCTTCCCCTGACCTTACAGAAAGCCAGTATGTCTTTTCTGTCAACTGAACCACAGCTCCCAGCAAATATTAATGCAGGGAGGTAATATCTGATTTGCTAGACCTCAGCTTGACCATTACATAGAAACTCAGTGACCCTTTGTAGGGGACACGACTGAGAAGAGATTACATTAGCTTGTGACAACACCCCACAGACCCAGCCACTGAACATACTCGTATGAGTAAGTGCCACAATTCAAAGTGCAACAAAAGGCTTTCCTCATATGGCATTAACTGTTTTCTGAGTAGAAGGAGCAAATACAGCAGATGAACTTAGTATGAAAAATTAATGAGAGTCCAGTCTGCAAATACGAGAAAAAACTTTAGTTCTGCATCTGTCCAGAATCTGATGGTTGTACTCACCCTCCAAAACATGGAAACATGAAACATTTTCAACTAATTCAACTATAAAAATATCACCAAACTGATTTTTAAGACTATTTTTCTATTGTATCCCAGTTTTCTTGTTGCTTTTTCTTACCTGATTAACTTGTAACCTTGGGCCAAGATTAGTATAGATCTCTTTAAGAAGGTCTATTGCCCTGTTTGCGATGTCATCATTTCCCTGAATCACAACCTAGCACAATTAAAAAAAAGCATTAGCTTATCTTAAAACTTGCTGGTACAAAAATGAAAACCAAAACTACTACATAAGTACCTCGACACAATAATATGTCTAATTATCTTATGAGGTGAAAGGAACTAAAATGCTTAGTTACAAAATACAATCAATACAGCTTACGCTTAAGGTGATTACATGAGCAAAAATTAACTAGTTTTGAAGTTCAGAGTTGGCAAAAAAGATGTTTTATAAACAGTAAAAGTAGTTTTTACATATTCATGTTCACATAATATTCCAAGTTTTCTCTTGTTTCAGAGAATAAGAGAACAACTTCTTCAGATGCTTCAACAATCTGCATCACCAGACAGAATTCTCAAGTATTTAAATGACTCTGAACAGGAGGAAGGGAGACAAGCAAATGAATTCTGCTTCTAACCTGACAATCTAAATTTTAATTACTAGTCACCAGGTCTTGACAGCAGGTTTTACACACAACCCCTGCAGGGTACTGAGCTGAAGCTTCCTCAGTTTTGTCATGATGATTAGAGTAAGTTGATTCCCAAAACTAAAACATGCTAACATTCTGTAGGGACTCTGTTGACAAACACCATGTGAACTTATTTGTATAAAAAATTGGGATCTACTTTGGTCTTAACTATTATCACCAGGACTAAAATAACTAACCCTTCAACAAGCCACAACCAAAATTACTGAAGACTGCTGCTGTACACATTTTACAAACACACAGCCATGATAATCATGTCACAGTGCACCACTGTGGGCTCTAACGCAGCTCCAGAGAACTAGAAATAGTCTGAAAAAATTAAGTTACAGTTTAGGGTATATACTGATATTTTTCTTCATACTGATACTGATGTTCTCCTTCAACAGATCTGGCAAACTTCAGAAAGCTTCAACCTTCCTATTGAAAAGGAAGATTTTATATATAGAGAATCAGTGGTTATATGGAATCTATGGATCCTAGAAAACCACCATGTTTAGCCAAAAGGTTGTGGTCATAAGAGGAAGAATCAGACCAGCAATACCTGGTCTGATCTGGAATCACTCCAGTTTACCACACTAGAAGGGATGCCCTGAAATAGCTTATGAAGTGCATGAAACAAAGTTTAATTATAATGTGCATGTGGAAAAAAAGATAAATCTACAGATAATTCACCCGAAAGGATCTTTTCTTCTTCAACAGTATAGGCAAATTTTTAATTTCATGTGCATACATAAATATACTTATGTTTCACATAACTTTCCGTTAAACATCAGTCTGCAAAGTTACCAACTTGCATACTTGCTGGGAAGACAGTGGAGTCAAAAGCCATGCATTTAGTTCGAAGAAGTAGTTTTATGTATTTTTAGACCATTACTAATAAATTACACGTTCCTAAAAACACAAAGAGACTGAGAAAGCCTTAGCAGTTAACCTTTCAGATGCTTCCTTCAATTAACTCACCCTCCAAAGGTAGTCTAATCCTATTAATTCCAGATCATCCATCATATAGGCTCGTCTCTTTGCTACTAGCTTTCCTTCTCGACAGTTCACAGCTTTGAAGAAACGTTCAAAACATTTCATTCCATTTTCTGTTAATAGGGAAGGATCCAGCTGAAGCACATTATTTTCAAAGAAGTCCTTATTAATGTCAGGGTCTAAGTCTGGTTCATCCCCCATTAGTTTGGAATACCATTTAAAACAGGCTTCGCGATCACAAAGATACACCGCATTTTCAGCTAAACACTTCCATATTTGCTTCGCCTGAGGGGCACAGAGCCACAGCTGACCATCCTTCAATAAAAATCTTGAGCAAAACAAAGAGACAATTAACAGCACTGTCTAATAGACATCCAGAGTTACAATTCAGTAAAAAGTACAGGCACAAAGGTGGATACGCACATTATACACATATCACAAGTATGAAAACTTTATTTACATCATCAGCCCACTCATAATTAGCCCCATGATTTCTTAGTACGTTTGAATGGATCAAGACCTTATATTCCAAACAAAAAAAGAATACAATTCAGTAAAAAAGTGCCTTACACAAAAATACCAAGCATTGTTTACATTTTATATACAAAGAAATGCACATTTCCTAGTGTAAACTATTTAGTTTAAAAGTCAGGTCACAACATATGAGAATAAATTAATTTTGCAATCATTCACTATGGTTTAGCACTTGTTTTAGCAAAATTGCAAAAAAGGTATCAATGCCATGAAGCAGAGCCAGAAGCAGAAGTCAATGAACTGCAAATTCTTCCTTTTATTTAAGCAAGTTTTTCATTTGTGTTCAATTATTATGAAACAATTATTAAGAACTTCAATTCTGAAAGCTAACACTAAGAATGTTTCAAGTGGAACAAATGATAATCAAAGTTCTTTAGAATAATTTTTCTGATTCAAAATTTTTTTAATGTAAAAGAAATCAGGAACTAAGTTATAGCACTGCTTTTCAGAAATTGCTACATACATATTCTACATTAGACACCCGTGGGACTTCATAAATTTCTGTACATTAACAAATAGTGAACTTAAATCTAAAGAAGTTACAATTCTTAATATGCAGGAGTGATAAATTAAGTGTGCTATCCATAGGCTATTGTATAATTTTATTAAACAATTAGCACTTTAGCTTAATTAATGAAAATTCTCGTTAAATTTTACAAAGTATTTTTACTCAGCTAAAAAAATGTTAAAACCAAGTAGGAAAAAGCTGAGAGAGCCTAAAAAGCATCAACATTGTGCAGCTCTATGCTGAGCAGAGATCCTTTGTTTTCTTATTTTACTCAAACAGGAGCTGGCCAAAATAATCCAAATAATTTTTTTATTGCACTTTCTTTCTAGGGCTCAGTTGCTGCCAACACAACACCAGTGACTGACAAAAATATATGTCAGTTTATGATCATGGACTTAAATCTGGTGTGATACAAGTAAGGACATGTACATGGCCTTATCCCTACTTGGAATATTTTAAGTTTTAAACTAAGTTACCCCAATAGGAATGTCACTGCATCCAGTGCACACTATATTCAAGTCAGTAAGGTTCTGCACACAGACAGGAAAAAACCATACAAATCTTAGTGCAGAACCAGAACCTTGGATTCCAAAGGTCCTAACAAACTTTACTTGAATATTCCAATAGTAGCATAAATAATTTATAAAAATAAAAATAAAAGCCCTCCAGAAAAAAAAAATAAACCAAAACACAAACATCCAGTGTATTTCTACATCTGAGTTTCGGAAGAAGTTAACAAAACAAATTACAGCTACGGAAGAGAAAGAAATGCAAAGGGTTTCTTACTTTAAAAAGTATTAGAAGTATTCTTACAGAAATTAAACAAACGTTGAAGTTCAAACTCACCGTAAGAAGTTAAGTCGCTCCTGTACTTCCTGCACGTGACTGTATCGGCTTCCTGGTCTCACAGTTTGAGGATCATATTCACCATGCTCTGCAAATCAAGTTTTATTAGACAAGACATTCAGAAAAGTGATGCTAACTCCAGAAGACAGGATGTGTTTGAAGACTTGTTACTCTGAATATAATCCAAACCCAGTACATTTTCAGTGAGGTATATGGAAAGGGTTGTCAGCAGTCAGCTACCAGTTAATGCTTCTTCCTAAGCTGAGCATAGGCAAAGACTATCAACAATAGTCTTTCAAATCAAATCAACAAATAATTACGTGCAGATACACGTGCTCATTGTTCCGTATAATGAAAGCGTTACTGAACAATTAAGAACTTGCACTCCACTTACTCAAATCAATTTTTCCTAATTTCAAGTAGTCAGTTTGAAGTCAGTTGAAAATAGAAGCATACCAAGTACATAAGTCAATTACCTTGTGCTTTTTTTCTGAGGATGCTTTAGTTTCATTACACAGCACCTTTTCCAAAACTTCATTTTTCTGTTTTTATTAGGCTTTTTCCTCTCAGGAGGAAATCATGACTCCATTTTTTTACCACCTTTATACACAGCTATGTACACAACATCACTCAAAAGAAGAAAGTATAAGACAACTTTATTTACTGCACGTTTCCAAATATAAGCCCCAAAGGCCTGTAATACTGACAAGCTTGAAATGGAAGAAGTAACTTGAAAGTAAGGCAAGAAGTCAAACTTTTATCTGCATTTTGTCAAATCTCAGTATAGCGTTTTCTTAACAAATAGCAATTTTGTTTGTAGGAACATAGCTTTGGTGTGCCTTTGTTTGCTGTTTGGTTGGCCGTTTTGTTGTTTAGAAATGTTTAATTAAAGAGATACAATCTAGATCTGCGCTTGCATTACCTTCATCTGTACCAGCAGTATTTGATCATGACACATTTTCACTATGACAGCTCCATTATAAACTACTTAATGCTGTATTTCTAATTTGCAAAGGTGTACAGATTGCCATTAACTATGGTGACACAGCCATGGTAGACCATCTCATGACAAGACTAATACTAAAATTTATTTTCAGAGCTGAAAATCAGTACCTCCTATTACATCAGGGAGAGGGGAAAATAAAAGTGCATCAGTGTTTCAAAATAAAGAGAAAAATAATTGTCATAAATACTGCTCTCTATATCCAAGTGTAAAAGGCACGCTAACTTAAAAATCAAGTAACAGGGGAAACAAAAGACCAGTAATTAACTGAAGTCTGAAAAACCAGAGACATTATGTTCATCAGAAATCCTTAAAAATTCTAAGTTACAACCTTCATGAAGTGATCGTGAACAGGCAAACAGCGAAAGGAGAAATGTGAAAAAAATCTAAGAAATAATATAAAAGTACCTGAACAAAAATTATTTAAGAATTAGAAGTAGAAAACTACAAAAAATATGCTGTGGCTCCAGCAGAAGAAACAATTAGGGTAGATAAGCATATTGCAGAGAAATCAAAACTGATTACTTGAAGTGTTGGGTGTTCTGGGTGGGCTTGTTTTTTGACTTTGATTTGTTGAGTGGGAGGTGGTAGTGTTCGTTTAATTTCACTGTGGGGACTATCTCAGCTTTTTCTTCCTGACTGGAGTTTAATTCACAGACACAACACCAACAGAGGCAATGACAGGCAAACTCAAGTATTCAAAGCCAGTCAGCTGTACAAAGGCAGTATGGATGTACTTCAGAAATCTGAAAAACTCTGAACTACAAAAAAATTCCACTTTCCTAAATATTTTCTAGATCACATTCTTTCTACATCTCCCAGATTTATTTTCTACTCTGTGCATCCCACAGCAAGCCAAAGTGTGATCTTAAAAATTCTTTATACATCCTGGAGCAGAGAACAACTGGTTGAGCATTTAAGTGTAATTAGTGATAAACACACACAGATGATTGTAGGCACAATTTCTACAAATAGCTACATTTCATTAACACTTTGGATTTTTTAAGACTTCAGAAAAACAGAAGATAAAGGAGAATTGATAACAATTTTCTAAAATTTTCAAAAGGTCTTTTATAAATCGTCAGAAAGATGAAACAGTGGCCTCCTTCAGGACTACAAAATGCAAGAGCAGTTGTTTCATGTCATGGAGGATTTTGAAGAGCTGGAAAAAGGGATGAGTTCAGTAGAAGGGAAAATCATAGAGCGTGGAAAAAACTTCAGAAACATAGATTAGGCTTCTCTTCAACCTTAAAAAGGTAAAGATGTAAAAGAGGAGTATCCCAGAAAACACCATGCATTAGTGAATAACCAGAGAATAGGAACTCTGTTCTCCATCACTGAATACAACCAGGGAAGACTTCAAGGAAAACAAAAATATGGCAAATTCAATATTAATTTTGAAATATCCAAATTACATAGTAATTGCAGTGTTAACTGCCAAGAATATCTGTGCACAACAGGAATTTTTATTTCTATGGCATTTGTTTGACCTGTGCTGTTTGGATATTTGCCTTGAAATTTCTCCCTCTGTCTCATTCACCTTCTCCAGCCAAGCTTAATTCTATAGCTTCCAGTTCTTTCTGTCCTCACATGCATAATCTTCTTTCTTCTCTTTTCATTTATCCCTTTTCATTTATATGGCCCCCTGGCATATTTTTTCCCTCTCCATGAAGGCACGGAAGACAAACTTCACAGTACCCTATGTTCTGCTCTATTTAGTATATAAAACTGAAAATTAAAGAGATTGTGCACAGGAACTGTGGATTATAGTCTTAGCACAATATCTGGAACATGAGGAAGATTTCCTGGTTGCCCTTAATAATGTAATAAAGCACCTAATAAAAAACCTCACACTATTATTCATCTGTTTTTGTACTCTGATACAAATGAGAAGTTCTGCAGCAGCTTCATCAAGAAAGAGCAATTTAATTGCCTTGTAATTAGATTAAATTTAAACCCTTTACACACTTGTAATTCCTATTGCACTGAAGATGTTTGTATCACTGCTTAACTGAGGCACTGCAGTTAGGGAGGGGCAGGGCAATGGGATGTGTTTTTGGCAAAAGAAAAGAATCATTCAAGACATCAGCCTAATTCTTCTGCCCTCAACAATTTGATAGGTAAACAATATTTTCAAAAATAACCTTTTGGTTTTAGAGTTAAAAAATAATCAAAATGAATGAAAAATAGGTCTTACACTAATAGTATGTGTAGGCTATTTTTGGACAAAGACAGCATTGCGTTAGAATACAGCTGTTGATTCTGTTTCCTTCCTAACCCTGAGGTCAAACCCCATATTTCACAGCTGGCCAAAGCCCAAGAAAAAGAACAGAATCACAGATTATAAGCTATCAATATAGTTAAAAAGTAGTGCTCAGTACAATTAAAATTTCATTTCTGCATCATTTAAGAAAAATTAAAGAGCACTCCAAGACATTACAGAAGTTACATAAGACTTGCCCTAATCCATCTTTCAGTGAAGAAAAAGCCTAAGACAGTATAGCTTGAGAAGAGACCAAATAATTTGGTATTATTTTAACATTAATTAGGGCAACGCTATCATTAGTTAAGGAACTTAAATTAGGGTAACCCCCCACCACGTATCCTGAATAGAGAAATACAACTGCAGTATGTAAATTTAACTGAATATTATTCTCACTGACCTACACTGTGCTGAAGTGACCATCTTCAGAGAGCACCATTATGCACACAGGTCCTTAAGGACGTATTCTGGGTATCTTTTATATAGAGTATCAATACCTAATACTCCAACACACATGAATTCCAAAAGGCAACTTTCCTGTGCACTGGCAGATACAAGCTTTCCAAAGTGCAAATATCCTGTCCTCTCTGAGTGACCTACATTGAATCCCTCCAGAACATACTGTGTCATTTTTGAGATGCAACAGAGAGGCTAGCAGGCTGCTATGAGGCCAGGGTAGAACAGTCCCTGGTTCCAGTCAGTAAAGTCAGTGGTGGGAAAGGAGGGGTGTAAATCTCCTCCTTTCACTTCTGTTGGCTTAATTTTATATTTAAAGAACTGTGGTCCAGTGTAATAAGTTTCCTAGTCCACCATTCTCCTTCACTTACCACGCTTCTACCTCAGTAGCTAAAAGTTAATCCAGAGTAAGAGGGTAAATTCATCAGCAAAGGGCTGGATTTAGCCTAAAATATAAAAATACTAAAACAATGTGCTGCTCAAGTGCTGCTAATAACAAACACAGTGAGAAAGCCTGAACAGAAGTGGGAGTTCATATCCCTGTGGTTTGAAGTCCTCCTCCCTGACAAATTCCAAATACTGGTGGCAAACTGAGGTAAGGAGCCTTCAAAATTCAAAACTAAAAGTTTTACTACTAGGACTTTCCACAAAAATAATCACCCTAGTCTAAGTAGGGCAAGATGGTTTTTACCAATCCACAGATAAACAATGGCTGCCACTTTCTCATATTCTGCTGCAAAACACACATTTTCAATTATAAAAAAGAAAAAATTAGTATTTTAGGCTTTTCTTACCCAATCAGTCACCACAAAGGCTATTAATCCCACAGATGCTTGAAAATTAAACAAATAAACTTAATAGTTATTTTATTATGGGAATTTGCTTCTAACTCCATTTTCAACTGGAGTTCTCATACACTCCATGCGGCAACTTTGATGTTAAAACTCACCTTTAGCATACTGCCTCATGCTTTCCATATAGGCAGAGAGGTTTTCTGCAACCAGTGTAACTAGGGCGTGATTGTGCTGAAGTTGATTGATTAAGTCATGTCGGTAAAACACGTGGGGACTTCGCTGAGTTTGACTGAAATTAAAACACAAGTGTTAGAGGAAAAGAAAGAAGCTTTGCACCAAATAGTTCAAAAATCAGTTTAAGAAACACATCTTTGATGCAAGATCCAAATTTTCCTACAACATCTTGAACAGAGCACAGATTAAGTTTCTGACAGTATTTTTCTATCTTCTGACGTATCAACAGCTCTTACCAGTTACTAAAAGCAGCTAATTTATGAGGATTATACAGTTACAAGATGTATGGAAAACATCAAAGCAATGTGAGCAGCTCAGTGTGCTGGAGGGAGAATATCTGCAGCAAGACAGAAGATAAACACCTGCCCAAAATGCACCATCAACTACAGTATAACTACAATACACGTAACCGTGGTTTCTCCCACAGCCATCTGATATTCTTTTCTATATTTAACATTAAAATACCAAATAAAACTCATGACCACAGTCAAAGTACACTAGCCAATAATCACACCAATTATTTCAATACTTAAAAAACCTAGAAACAGTATTGATTTTTTTCTAACAGTAAACATCTGAAAAAATGTTGGTACAAGCAAAAAAAGCTGTTACACAGAGCCTACAACCTAAAAACACCTCAGAGAAGTTCAAGAAAGAAAATATCCCGAATAAATAATCAGATTGTAAGTTATTATCAAGACCTGACCAAAAAAGCTGCTCTTAAACAAGACTAGAAATATTCAGATGACAAAAGTAAACTACAAAAGAAAATACAGAGCTTGTGTCCAAGACCCACATGCCATGAACACTATCAAATTCTAGAGCTTGGGGACTCATCACCTCTGCAGAACACTCTCAAAATGTCTCAACTGCTGTAGCTGTAGATCAGAGCAATGATCTCGACTGCATAAACCAGGCAAACAAGTGCTGCTCTGCCACGGTAAAGTGAGAAAAAAAGAAAACAAGTGGGTGTCAGGGGGAAGAGCAGCATTCCTCATTGCCACTCAGCTGATCCCATAGCCTGCCCTCAAGAGAGAAAAATGTCATTTCAGAACTGTTCTCCTTTCTTCCAACACTTAAAAAGTAGACCTCTGAATTAGCTGAATGGATTACAGGTAGGAATTCCTGTCCTTCCTGGGAAACAGGGTCTCCATACTACACGGCCTACAGCACTCCACAGTACTGCCACAGCTTTAGAGAACAGTGGGGAAGGCAAGAAATCCCAGCTCCAGCATCAGCCGACAGTGATCTGCAGCTGATAACCACATTTCACTGCAGATGTAACAGCAACAGATATATTGATTCATTGGCCAAAGATCACTGTTCATCTGGGTTTAAAAGACAGAAGCCATCAACACTCTGCCAATAACTTTGTTATCTGCAACCAACAGAGTTTGGCCTGCTAAGCACTGTGGTTTTCAGAAGATTAAATTTCATAACATGCAGAATTTTCTAAAATAGTTTGAAAGGGGCACTTCAAACACAAATTGTGGTAAAAACACCCAAATACCCAGACATTTGTCAGAGAGAAAACAAAATGGATGGAAGCATGAAAAAAGAAAACATATAGGACTTCATACATTCAGAACATTCTCTTTTCACTTTAAGAAACTTTCTAATTATGTTTCATTTCATCTCCACCAACCTCCTTACTCAGAATAAAGCAGCAGCAAATCTACCAAAAGACTGGATGTCTATTTTAGTGGCTACCCAAGATATTACCTCTTAACAGAGAACTGCATTCACAAAGGGTAACAGTAAATAAGAGCACTGATTATTTGGGAAATACATATGATCAAACAACTAAAGGAACAAACAGAACCAAGACGGGGTGTTTTGTGGAATCAAAGATACTGGAATGTGTCTTTATATTCATAATATTATGCATTTGTATCAATCTCACAAAGTACAGCAAAACCAAAGCTTTATCAGCAGAAGACAACGTTTTGTGTTAGGTATTTTTTAGTTCTCTCCTTTCTCAATCACATGCACAAACAGTACATTTGCACACAGATTCATCTTGGTTAGCAACGACTTCTAAAAGCTTAATAATTGAAATAACTAGAGTTATGAGCGATGAGTTGTAACAGTGATTGTGAGCAACACTTCTGATGTTATTTTGATCCACTGCTAGGATGGACTCAGAGGCAAAATTATTGTCTTTAAGCACAGGAAAAAAGCTGATCTGACAAGAGCTTCTAGCATGTTTTCTAGTATTAAAGCAAAGTCTACACGCAACTAAAATTTTCCTTAAGCATCTAATGTTAGACTAATATGATGTTGCCACTGGGACACAATCATTTACCTTTAATATTAGTACATTAGTTACTAGACACTCATTAATGTGTAGTAACTGAGGAGCTTGAAAATTTGACGTTAACACCAAAACCCATATTTTCATTGTGTTTATTCTAAATGTATACCAAAAGTCAATGTATAAAAAGAAAAAATAGCATTTTGAAAGGGATGACAAAGTATTTTGGATTATGAAAAAGGACATACCTAGAATTCTTATTTGTTAGAAAAATAGAGGCAAACTGGCAAAGGCAAAATCCCAAACAATTTAAATGGATAAAAAGAATTATTTATCTGCACATGTAACTCACCCAATATAAAACTACACATTTAAATCAGCTTTTGAAGATGACATTTGCTGTGCTAATTGAACAAACACTATGTACCACTGAAAGAATGTAGATTATTTGGATTAACAATCCAAATTGCAGCAACCTATTCCCACAAATTCTACTGCTTAGGCTAAAAGCAACTTGAAGCATCATTGTTGCCTTAAAGCACTAATGAAACCCCTGAACTCTCAGTGCTCAGTTAATTCTTCTGGGCAAGTAATTTAACAGGCTGATCTTCTACTGCTCAGGTAGATACAGGTCAAACTTATGTATGTGATACTGGTCTACAGGAGGCTCTACCATCCAACACAGAGAGAACTAAGGTGATTCACTATCTGCAAACTAAAGTCAGTATTTTGAGTAATGAAGTTGACTATTCCTAAGTATTAATATGCATCTTTGCACCCATAAGAGCCCTTACATAAATATAATTTTCTGTTGCAATTCTGGTTAAGCTGAACTTCCTGACATGTGTAGCATTTCTTTGTGGTCAGGGAGCTAAATTTTGCCACAGCAATTGTATAACCAATTCATCACTTTGTTCAACTGCATGAATAACTAGCAACAATTAAAACCTCCCCCTCAAAAGAATTTCTACAGTGCCAATGGCATAAGATAATTTATACATATTTTTGCCAAGAATCAGCAGCGTTTGCTGATCTGGACTGAACTTTCCAATGCCAGTGCAAATCAGCTGACCCACCTCAAAAGAGTAGTATAAAGAATATGTGCTCTGTGACATGTTTTTGAGGCAGTTGTCACAAACATCTGTTTGGACCTATTTTCACTCCAAATTCTAGAAGGATGTTAGAAATTAGTTTTTAGTCAGAGAAGGTAAGCTGATAGGAAGAGGTATTGTATGCATGCATTACAGTTTCCAAATGATATCAATATTAAGAGTTATGAGAAAATTCAGAGGACTGGAAAGTCACTGATTATTTCAAAATGTTGTTTTCACTAAGCAGGTTTCTCAGTCTCCTGGGCCATAAGACCACCTGACTAAAACAACTCCCTCAAACAGTATCTTGTTAACAAAGGCTTCTCCACAGGAAGCGGTCCTTTTAAGTTCCTTGATTAAAATTTTCAATTCCAAGTTCACTTTCCTGCCATATTTGTTTTCAAATTCTGCATAAAAATGAGGTGCTATTACATTCTGCAATGCAGACTGCCCTGAAATCTGAAGAAGAGATGGTCAGATTAAAAAAAGAGGAGAGACACTCAAGCCATCTAATTGTACAAAGACCATACAGGAAAACCTACACTTCCACAATCAAAAGAAGTTCGGTTCCTCCCACAATTACTTCAGAGCAGAAACCTCAATCAGTGCCTTGAATGAGCTCTGCTTCAGTATTACCTAAAGCAAAGCATCTTTGTTAAGGCACTGTGCTAAAAGCATTCAACTTGAATAAACAGGTAGCTTGATTTGCCTGGATCTTACAGCATGAAAAAGGTTAAGGACTCCAAGACACAGAAAATAGACTTTTCTGCAAATTAGCAAGTAACTTTGTGACCTTTCTGGATAAACCTCAATCATTAATGTAAAGCTGTAAAGGATTAAAAGACACTGAAATTTTGAGAAGTATGTTGCAAACTAAATGAAAAAAGAAAACTCCAAAAGCCAGGAATGCAACATTATCACAGCTCCCGAAAATGGTATCAGTAAGAAGACAGCGTTGTGCAAACTGCGGCTTATTTTCCTCAACTTTCCCTGATTTGATCTTTCCTGTGAGCCGACTGTAACAGTAACGTTGATTTGAATATTTTATCTGCTTACAAGAATTAAAACAAAGCAATTGTGCAACACTGATAAGCCAACAATATTTCTCAGGAGTTTGTAAAAATTCTAACATGGATACAAATACTGTTAGGGGCTCAGTCTCAGTTATTTCTTACTGAGAAGATAGTTAAAGTAACTAAAATAATCATGTACACTTTAACAAGTCCAAACTGATAATGACTTCTCCTTATTTCTTCCTTTTAAGCACAAACATCAAATGAACCCCCCACAAAAGAAACAAACCCCTTCACCCCAATAAAACAAATTCCACACATTTCTATTCTATTCCGTTCAGGAGAGAAAATCACTAGGGATTTTCTCCCAGACTACAAAATCACCTTTGATTTCAAGCATATGAACTAGATGACCTGCAAGAAGTTATCATCAAAGAACAAGGATGGGTGGGTATGTTTGTGTGCATACAGCCACATATGCAGGTAAAACACGTTATGCTTTGTAAGCTAATTCCATTGTTAGGTAAGGAAGCCCATGAATAACTGAAAAAAACCCTCAGATTTTCTACTAGACTACTATTATTAAAATTATTAAAAACATGTTCAAAGAAGTAGTTAATGCTCTCTTACTGAACTTAGGTGTCTGAATTTTTGAAGATTATTTAAACACACTAAAACAAACTCAAGAACATCTTCCAATGCCGGTTACGGTTTTACCTAGAGTTTCCCAGCCTCTTGTAAAAAAAATTTCACAGTTGCCTCATTCCAACCCACCCAACTTTTAACAGACAAAATTTTATCTGAATTCCATTCTTACCTCAAGTTCTGTGGTGCTTCACCAAACAAACTGCAAATTTCTCTAATTTGTTTCAGTGCAGGAATGACCCATTTGTCATTTGTGCGAAGTTCTTCTATAAAACGATCTATCCACTGGATCTTTTGTGTATCTCGATCCTTAAAGAACAGCAGTTTATAATCAACATCAAGTATATTGCAGATCCTAATTCCCTTTCTTTATTTCCAAGATACAACGTACAAAGTCCAACAAATACTGGATCACCTGAGTTCTGAAGCATAAAAGCAGCACTACGTGCTGAAGAAAGGTACCAGTGTGTTACAAACTCCCTGCACTCAAGCACTAAGTACTTATTTAAGAAGTGTTTAAATAATTTGCTCTCTCTTCTTTCATTTATTCCTACTCTCTGTTATAAAATATCAAGGAGCAATGAAAACCTGTTTCTTAACTTAACAAGATGGATAATGGATTCATTTCAAACCATAATGAATTACTACTCTGGCAGGCTTCCACAGAAGTTTGGGTGGGGAAGGAGAATGTCCAGTATTTGAAACGGATCTTGCTAGGTCCTTTCTAAAATTGTACAAGACAGATAAAGGACTTACTGGCACAAAAACCTCAACAAAACCCACTGAAACAAATTAGCACGACTGAGTTTGGGAAAAAGCAGAAGTGGGGGGCGGGGGGCTGCTTTTCCTTTCTCCCTATTTATTTTGGTAGGGTTCTTTTCCAATTCTCCCAGTGTGCTAGTTACAGTATGTCACCAACTGCAACAAGACAGGCAAACTGATGTATTACACTCTCTCCCATTAAAGTACCAACTGTGTTAATTAAAATATATCCTGTAACATTTTAAAAGTACCAGGATGTTGGCAGAACCATACAAACTTATATAAGTAACACTTGTTAAATTACCAAATACCTTGAAGTTTTCACGGGGAGCGGAAGGAAACTCAGTGACTGATTTCACACTGGATTACTCACCTGTGAACAGCTGTAATCTAAGATTTTAATATGGGCACTAAGAGCCTGGTCCATGATATCAACTGGCACATCATCACTGTGAGCCAAATTCCACAAAAGGTTCAGCACTTTGTGTGCCATCACACCATCCTTGTCATCCTCTGCAAGGCGACGAATTAACTCAAGCAGTTTCTCACGCTGTTTCTTGCTTGCATTCGTCCAACTTGCCTACAACAATATTTTTTAAAATTATTATAAAAGTCTTTTTTTTTAAATTCCACACATAACCCGCACTGTTAACAAAAAATGCAACAATAAAGTGATGCAACTGCAAAAAGAACTTTCACATTAATTCCTGTCATTAATAATAAATAGCAAATTAGAGCAATACATAAGCCAGACACAACTGAAGAGCTCTTCTAGTATTTACGACTACAGCATATTCAACTTGAGGCTTAAAAAAAGATGGCTCTTTGTTTAAAGATCACAGATGTGCTTGTGTAAGTTAACATTACCACTGACAATTTCACCAACAATCAGACTGGACTCAGCTGTTTCTTTCAAATGCTTTCACAAAACTCCTGTGCTTAAAATTAAAAGATTTCTTAAACAACTTATAATCACTACAAAAGTAAAACTTAAGTATCACTCGTGCCTCTAAATCTGACTGAAACAAGTCACCTGCATTAAATTAACCTTTTCCTGGATAAGTTTTCAATATAGTATCTCTTCATATTCATCTCTCAAGATCAGACACAACAGTTTACACACAGAATTTCTGAGCGCTAGGTTCAGTATCTGAACTACAGAACATTAGGCACACCTTCACCAAACTACAGGACCACACTAAACAAAGCACAAGTTGCATGTAAGCCAAAATTTGACTATAATGCATTTATCTAAAAAGAGAAAACAGAGTCTACAAAGCTGGCTTGCATTTTCTAATACAGCAGATCATGTCCTGAAACAGTAAAACAAGCTGGAGAGCACCACTACTGGAAGCTGCAAAGGTTAAATGCTATACATAAAAGCCAGTGAATAACATAAACCTTCAGAAACAAGTTGTTTTGTCACTTCAAACAAATCACTATGTGTTTATAAACGTTCAGCTTTATCTTCCTGAGACTGTTTCATTTCGTATGTAAGCTAAGCAGAGAGAAGTTAATACATGATAAAGAGGAAGTTGGGGGAGCAGGGAACGGAAGTCCTTGATCTCCTCTGCTTAAAAGATCAAAAGTAGCACTGCCCAGTAAACCTGACAAAAACTACTCTAATGCCAGGAGAAAAACATAATTTACTAAATCACCAACACTTCTTAATTTGGAACAAATGCAAAAAGGTACTTAAGATAAATAACTTATTTTATTTGGAAAATTCTGCATTCCTAGGATTGTTAAATGTAACTTTAATACTACAGGCTTCACAGACCTGCATTACCCTGAAGTGTTCAAACCAGAAAACAAAACTTTCTACTAAACAAACATAAGCAGCCTTTGTTTTAGACAGGAAGTAAACAGAAAATCTCACAAGGAGTGCTCATTAAAGAATAGCCTTTCTAGAATTAAATATTACAGACTGTTGCTACACATTAAGAAGTCTTGTAACACACAGAAACTGAACAAATCTAAAAGAAGTAGAAAGTAAGACACTGAAAAAGCCACAAATTTATACACACCCTCACAACCCATTTCCTGAATACAGTCAAAACACATAATTACCTTAAAGCAATCGAACAGGTGATCAAGCTGTTCAGGAGAGAAATCCCAAGCTAATTTTGCGAGGAGATCATGCACATTTTTTACAATGGCTTCATGTTTTCCTGCCTGTCAGGAAGTAGAAAAAAGAATCCACCAACAATTCATATTAGGTCAAGCAGCAAGACATTCTACATAATTTTTACAGGAAGACTGTTAGGAGTGGCCAGCTGAAAAGCTGATGTGGTGGGAGCTGCACAGCAAACTGAATACTTCACTGGGAATTCAAAATATTTAGATTTCCCTTTCAAGCGTAAGTATTTAGTTGTGCTTTGTGTGTGTGAGCACACAAGTATTTATTTAGAACATAAATACTGCAGCATCAAAATATTTATTTTTCTGTTCCTGCTACAAAATCAAGCTGGGACAGAGGACAATAAAATCTAAAAGGATATTGTAGCTTAAAAACTAGTATTTTAATGTTTTGTGTGGGTTTTTACGGTTTGGGGCTTTTTTAGTAAGAAATTACTCAAAATCCACTTCTGAATTTCACTGAGGTGTTTTAAGGTGTAAACCAATTTTTAGTATTTCCACAGTTTCTCAGGCTGAAGTACTTCCTTTGTGTTAGTGGATTCACAGACAACTAAAGCCTTCTATTACAAACTTGTTACCAGACAACATTTTAAAGTCCAGCAGCTTTTAAACTTACAAATCCAGCAATGAAACAACTAAGAACAAGATGCTGAGTTTTATACTAGACAGTTTTAACTGAGAGTTTGGTGTACATCACACTTTGACATTTAAGGAGGAAGAGAATAAGGGGAAAAAAGTTAGTTCCATTTAACTCTGAGCATGAAGAAAATTTTCTGCCCAGGCTGCAAAACACATCCCGTACTTTACATCTGCACTCAAAACCAACAAATTTGGACTATGCGAATCAATAGCTGATTTACTGTAGAAAATTTTCCTCTAAGTGAGGAACAAAAAATACAAAACAAATACCTAGAATACACATTCTGATGTAATTAATCTTGTACACTATTAAAAATACATGTATAAGCACTTTTGAAATTCAATTCCTACTAAAAACTTCCATCAGTAATTTAAAACCAAATCTAAAAACCAAGACCAGACTAATAGCTTTGTTACATGCTGTGCCTTAAATTCTTTATAGGGTGCCATAAATTCTTGTTTAAAAAAAAGTAATTTTAAGCAGTAATGTTTGTTTTCACATTATGGGTCAGATTACAAGAGGGAGAATTACTAAACCCCTTATTCCACTTGACTGTGGAAAACATCATGTAATTTTTTTCCTCTTACCAGACCATTTCCTGGATAGAAAGAAAAACTGAGAGCATGCAGGGCAGAGAGAGTATCTATAATGTAACAAATAAAAGGAGAAGCATGGCCAGCTCCTGGGGGGAGCAAGAAGAGCAAGAATAAGGCATGTAACAACCTTGGTGTGAGAGGTTTTCAACAGACATGGGGAAGCCCTTAAGCACTGAAGAGTCTGGGGAAGCAGAACCAGACAGTGGGAGGAGGTAAGGAACCTGGTGTGTGACCTGCCAGCTTGCTGTGTGGAAACAGGGAAATGCCTGTAAAATTCCACTTAAATACTCCAGAACATCAGTCATGAGACCTCAACCTCTGCCATTTTGTATCTTGTACAGCTGGATCTTTCCCCGCAACTCCAGAGGCTGCAACTTAATGCTGGCATTTAGAGACTTCCAACATTATTCCTTGAATCAAATATACTCCTATATTGTGAGCACTGGCTTTGTAAGACATGAAAACACTCCAAAATATTAAAACTTAGGTTGCCTTCTCCAGGCAAAAGCAGAATGACTGCATTACTTTTAGTAATACTAAAAGTCTCAGGTGCATGCTCACCCTCTAAACCCAGGCAGCAACACAAGTGCTCGAGGTTGAAAGCAAAACCTCCCCACTGCTGCACTGAGGCTGAGCTAAAATAGCCTGTTATATAAAGCTACACAGTAAACCAACTCCTCACTACTAAATTTCATGCCCCAGCTGCTCTTAGGAGCAGTCACTTAATAAGAACTTCTAAAAACTACTACACACAGGGAGTAGTCAAGTAGGTGAAAATCATTCTGTATTAGCCGATTTTGGTATTTTCAATTTTTAGTCAATTATAGTCCCATGGCTAAAGCCACAGTGAAACCATCTACCTGAATAAGAGTTACATTCACACAAAAAAAGTACAGGACAAAACTACTACTGGGTATTTAAGGGCATGGAACATTTCTTCTGAAATTATTCCTATTTATTCCTAATTTTTTTTCAACTGTTGGGGTGGCCTATCCCCATTTTTAAGGGTTGCACCACGTATTTACATTTTTCTGGAAGGGTAGGAAGTTTGACTTACACTAGCTTATCCACATGTCCTATTTCCAAGCACCAGGAGCAAGGTAATTGTTTGGAATACTTTTTTCCCCCAAATTTCAGATTTTTTCTCCTCTTATTAAAAGTGAGGCTCTAAAATAGGTACAATAAGCCTACTAATAGCACACTAACCTCTCAAAGTCTTTTTTTTTTTTTACCCACAGGTATCTTGTAGTCTGGAAAGACCTACAAGACCACAAGCTGAAAACTAGCAGTACAATTCCAGACCTTAATTCAAGTAATCTGTGTATTGCTGTGCTACATGATGACATTTTCTTAACAGGACTTTGGGATAATAGGAAAAGACTGTATTGAGTTTCAGCCTGTGCAGTTATTGCCATGCTGGCATTGAAGTCTAGGCATGATAAAGTTACTTGCAACACCGGACATCTCAAGTCAACCCTTCCCTACATCACCTGCAGTCCCAAGTGTTCTAAATGTAACCTGAAAATAAGTCCACTTAAGCCAAACTGTTACAGTCCCAGAACAGCATGAACACGTGTAATCTGTGTTTACCCAAACACCCAAACCTGTATTAGCCCTTGTCATGGTATAACCCAGCTGGCAACTAAGCACCACAGAGCTGCTCACTCACTCTCCGCACCACAGTGGGATGGGGGAAGAGAGTCAGGAGAGTGAGAAAACCCACGGGTTGAGATAACATAGCTACTACAGAAGCTACTATGAAGAAATTTAACTCTATCCCTACCCAAACTAGTACGGCCCTCCCTCTCTCTCTTGGAAATCAGTTAGCCTTCCCACACTTGAAAGACTGGCCTGAGGACTTTGGTATAATCAGAGTTTCACTACCCATTACTTATGTTTCTAACCTAATTTTTTTTCGTTTGCTGTATACTCAGTAATTCTTAATGAGTTTGTCTCTCCAGCTGCCCATTCTGTGTGTTAAACTCATGCAGCCCACAACTAGGAAGCCCAGCCTCCCCAGTCACATAAGTAAAAAAGTCAATACTGCAAAATTTGTAATTTTTCAAATGTAATTACTGCAACACAAAGAAAAGAACTCGCAGTTAAACAGCTTCTAGAACAGTCATTATTATAAGCCTTACTAACCACACTCTGCCCAGGAAAAACTTACACAACTGCGGGGAGCTCAGAGACTACCAACACATATTTCTTAATGCATTTTAAAACACTATGCTATCACATATCATGTCTTTGCTTAATGTTGAAGGTTCCTTAAAACTTAAAATTTATCATCTCTGCACCATGTTCTGAACTGTTCCCTTAGGCTTTACATATATGCGTGGCTGACCCCTTCCACTGGAGACATTTGAGATGACAATTCTGAGCCCCAGGACCCCAAAAAGGAACACCATTTCATTGCAATTTTTTCTTTAGCTTTGTCTAACACAGAGCAGAAGCAGCCCAGGTTCTCTTCTAAACACATGACATACAAGGAGGTGCCTCCTGTGTAGCAGCAGACAAGCAGTTGAATTATTTACCTGTGCAGCCCAAATGTTGTCAAGATCCTGCAAAGTGAGAGCTTTCTCTTTGATGACAAACCGGAGGATTTTCTCTAGTTTTTCTACATATTGAGGTTGATGAAGACTATCTCTTAATACAATTGATAAAATGTTGTTCTGCTGGATCCATTCCTGAATATAAAAAGGAAGTAGTGCCATCTCAAATTATTCAGGTGCCATCATTAATATTTAAACTACAAAACAAAAATCCAACCTGTTACAAATTAAAAAAGATGCAGCACAAGAGGAAGGTTTTTATCTCTAACTTTAATTTCCTCTCAAAAAAAAAAATCACCATTTAAAATAATCTAATGTATTACTGGATTATTATTGGAATCTTCTTCACTGTGAAATCTTAGGGGGAATTTCTTTTCAGGCATATTAAAATCATGAACTCAGAGCATAAAAATGTTCAAACAATTTCAAACATAAGAAGCCAATGTGAAGAAGAGTTAACTCTTCTATTCAAGGAACAAAATTTTTATCTTCCAATTCACAGTCATTAAGTATCAAAACCAAATTGTTTAAGACACTTCTAACTTTACTGGTATACCTACAGCATGTCCCATAAAAAGGACCTAAGCAAGGACTAAAATATAAAGAAGATTAGATTATTTAAGTACCGCCACTTATAGGGGTTTTGAAATAACTGAACCAGAGGCAAATATTCTAACTGAATCAGAGGCAAATATTCAAGTCCTATTTAAGGAGATGCAATTTTCTCAGTGGTGTCACTGACACGGTCAGACCATTTTGTTCCAAGTGAAGCAAAGCAGGATGTGCTCTGAGCTTTGAAAGAGAAAACAAACATCCACAGCATCATAATTTCGAACAGTGTCCTTGATTAGACTTACAATATTCAAGCTGGTCTTATGAAATAATGAAATCTAGAAGTTTTCAGTTAAAAACACAGGTCTTATATAAGATGCCAAACTGTAGGGGATACGTAAAAAAGAGACCTATTTCCTCCTATTGCTTTAAAAAGTCAAAACTGCAGTTATTCTTTCTTGTCAGATGTCCTTTTGTAGATTACAAACTTCACAACAGGTGGCCAGTCAGAAAGATGGGGCAGAACAGTGTAAAAATCACTTAACACAACTAGATTTCACAAAGATTAAGAGAAAATAGTTTTATTTTAATTTTATGATTGCTCATTTTCATAGTTCCCCGTACATACATTCAAGAAACAGTATTCAAAATACAAAAACATTAAAATAAAAATGTGGTATCTAGAGTTTTCTGTACCAAAGCTTCCAGTTTCTGAAATGTGAGAATCAGAGTAGTCACTTAGAACTCTTGTAAGAAAAAGCTGAGGCACAGAACGCAGACTAAATCCTTATTTAAATGACCATTAAATTTCTAGTTGCTGTGGCACTGAAGTTGCAAATGAATCACACTTGTTTTATCTAGGTTTCTTTGGGTTTTTTAAAACACTATATAAAACCCACATTATTCAAGGATCCATTTCTGAGCCATGCTTTTAGCAGCACTGAAAAGTAATTCTCAGCAGCAGCTCTGACACAAATACAGCATTTTTTTCACAGAAAGGCTATTATTAAAATGCTTTATTACCATCACATGATACCTAATGTTTCTAACACTGTATATGAAAATAAACAGTATGTGCTGGATCCACAAGATAGAGCTACTTATCCAGTTAAAGTACTAAGGAGAAACAACATCTATGCAATGAACTTCACTGAAAAGGAGCACTTACTGCCATTCTTTCAGCTGTGAGCCACTCTTCCTCCTCAGGGTTACCATGTCGATGAGTGTAGTATGACACGCTGGATATTACTTTGTTAACTTCATTTAGTGCATTCATTTTACCATTGAAAGAGGAAATTTGTAACAACCTGCGAGAGAAATTTAATGTAAGACGTGTGGAAAAAAATGTCACCAGTGGTATATTATATTAGGAGTAGCATCTTACCTAAGTATCATTTTTAACCTAAATATTTCTAAATTTTTTACAGTTTCTTCTTGTCCTGGAACTCTTGAAGCTAAGTTCTTTAGAGATTTGATTATCATTGACAGAGCATCGTTTTTGGCTTCATTCTTTGCTTCTTTTTTCAGTTCATCATCTGTTAAATTTTCTAAAAACTGTGGAACCATTTCTATAATTGGAAGGAAGTATTTCTTCACTGTATGTAATGTTAAAAATTCAAAACATTGTCCAAATGGCCTAAAAAAGAAAGAAAAAAGGGAAAGTGTCATAATCAGTAGACATGCAGTAATATAATAAGGTGAAATTAACTAAAGAAACTGGTATCTTCGTAGAAGCACATGAAATGGTGAAGGTAGACACAACCAGCTAAGAGATGCAGTGAAAGGAAGTGCTTCAATGAAAAGTCTAACCTTTGTGCTAACATAGTATTTTATACTGAGTCCAACTTTTCCAAATGCATAAATCATTATTTAGAAAAAACTTACTTGATGAGAGCTGCAATGATCTGAACATTCAATGCTGATCCACTCATGAATCGATCATGCAAGATCTGAAATCCATTTAATGTGCCAAACTTGTTGATAAGATCTACTAGCCAACCCTGCAATAAAACAAAGTTATCTTCTGACATTTACAAAGTACCATCTAGAAATACTTTCAAGTACCTTTTAATAACAAAATTTCCTTTAAAGAAGTCTTTACACAATAGCTTACATATTCACTTTTAAGGAAATGCTCAGAAACAGGCAACAAGATCTCTTCTGTTATCATGTCAAAAAACCAAAGCTGTATATCAGATACTCAAAGAAATTTATCAAATATATAGGAATAAAATTGACTATAATTTAAGTCCAGCTTTGGCTGCTAAATTACTACAGAAAGTCTGACAGTTCTGGTATTTTTTTCTTTGCTCTGGATGTGATAATGCCAAATATAAAAACATTAAGAATGCAAAGTAACATTCTTCTAAACACAACTAGCAATGCAAGGGAAGTCCAAGAACACCACAGCTTTTTATCTTTGGTTCTTATAAGCCAATAGTCAGCAGTTCTACTAAAGAAAAAGAAAATTTTAAAAAACTAAAATATGTATATATATAATTAACTCCTGAAGTCTTATCAATACCATTCGGAGATCAATTCTGAAAACTTCAGACTCAAGAACCAGAACAGATTGCTAATCTTCACTTACAGTTAAAAAAATAAAAACAACAGAAACAAAACCCCAAGAAACCACAACTACAGAAACAAACAACTAAAACCCCAAACAAACAAAAAACCAAAACCAAACCTTCAACATCCCCCTAAAACCAAACCAAACCAAAACCACTGAAAAAAACCACACTGACAGTACTATCTCATGTCCAGTTAAAAACGTTTCTTCCACCATTGGAAAATATAAGGGAGAGAAAATTCCTACTTTATCACATAATGCCCTCCTCAAAATATGTCACCTACAAAATCATATTAAGTGAAAACGTAAATCCATCAACTGGCAACTGCAAGCAAGCCAATTAACACAGCAGGAATGGCATTCCAATAGAGTTGTGCCAGCTTACCACAGAAACACAAGACACAGTTTAATAGTGGACCAGTGACAGGAAGAGACGGGGAAATGTACATTAAATCAGGAGCCACAAGCAGTAGAACATCTTAGTGACAGAACGAAGAGGGCTTTTACTCCATGCTCTAAAAACACTTCTCTGCAGCTGTTGTGTCATTAGGTAACACTGCATGGAGTAAAATACACAGGTCTGGAAAGGCTCTCATACCTTTGGTGATCGTGGGTCAGGAGGACGGGCATAAAGTTCATCTTCAGCGAGCTGGACTCCTGCAGGAACTGTTTCTGAGGGACGAGTACCATTGTATAGATGGAATTTGCAGTGAGGATTTAAGGCCATGGCAAGAAGTTCAAGAAGGGGAAACCAATCTTGGGACAACTTGGCCACACAGAGTTCCACTAGTCGATGAGTGTTGTTAATAATACATCTCTGTTAAAACAAACAAAAACATGGCAGGAGACTGTACAATGAATATGAACTATAAACTCGGAACATACATACTCGGTTCCAGTCCTCCCCAAACCATCTCTCATGTTTTATTTCCTTCTAAAACACTGGAGGCAATAAAGTGAAACAATGACAGAAAGATGACTCCCCACTGCCCGTCCAGATCCTTGTATACAAGAGTTTTCTCACAGTTCACTACTGAGTTCCAAAGATTCGATACAGTTTTTACAGTCTCCTCCTAATCATAAAGGCAGTCTCCTTCCTTTTTTAAACTACCATGCTCTTCAGAAACATAACTTTAAAAACTCACATGAATCTCAAACTTCCAGCCGCTCACTGCCTCGTCTGTAAGGATTTTTGTGAAGGATATTGTTAACCCATCTCGAAAAAATCGCTGGCATGCTTCACTTTTGACATCAAGGCCTATTTAAAATAAGAAAGAACAACAAAGTATTAGACATGGAATTTCATTAGTTGTTACATGAACATTTTAAATGCTGAAAGCAGATTTGGTGTGCTGGTGTTGGTTTCTTCTCAGTAGCTCATGTGTTTTGATTTGGGCTGGAAACAGTGTTGGTAACACAGGGATGTTTTCTTTACTGCTAAGCAGTGCTTACAGATCCAAGGTTTTCCTGCTTCCCACACCACCCTGCCAGCAAGTAAGCTGGGGGTGCACAAGGATTTGGGAGGGAACACAGGACAGCTGAGCCCAAAGAACCACAGGGATATCTCAGACCATATGGTGTCATGATCAGCCTCTAGAGCTGGGGAAGAAGGAATGGGGAGATGTTTGAAGTGAAGTTGTCTCCCCAAGTCACCACTACATGTGATGGAGCCCTGATGTCCTGGGGGTGGCTGAACACCTGCCTGCCCATGGGAAGTGGTGCATGAATTCCTTGGTTTGCTTTGCTGGCACACAAGGCTTTTGCTTTACCTGTTAAACTGTCTTTATCCCAACCCGTGAGTTTTTTAACTTTTGCCCTTCTGATTCTCTCCCCCATCCCAGCAGAGGGGCACTGAGCTGTGTGGTGCCTGGTTGCTGGCTGGGGTTAAATCACAACATTTGGACTTCAAAGGTTTGTGGTTTAAAGTTTCAGAATTGATTTTAAACAAGTCTTGGATGAAAACAAACTTATGTAAGCTTAAATGGACAAAAAACTAGATGGATAAATATTCTAGCAAAGCCACCTCAAAAAGTACACTCCTTTACATAATTTTTGAATTGGTTGGGATTTTCCCCCCATGTTTACAATATGCTTTGATATACTAGCAAAATTCACAATAAGTACAATATTTGTCTTCCATTCTTCTTTATCATCTCTCTTATCTACTTGCTAACAGCAAAACCAGTGAGTGAAGAGGGGTAAAAATAACCATTTCAAAAAAATGCAGAAGATACAGCTTCAGTAAGGAACTCAGTAGTGGTCCCACAGAAATGCAGATGAATCATCTTGAGAGAGATGGAGACGGTCTTTAGAGGGTGCTGGAAACAACTCCCATTACTGGGCTGCCTAACTTTTGGCTGCACATGTGCCCATGCACACACAAATTTAATTTTTTCTGTCACTAGGGCCTACCTCTCTTTCCCTCTCTGTGCAATTCATCAAAAACACAGATTTGGGATAGGGTCTGAAGGTTTATATTGTGTAATGAAATCTCATTTCAGTTTAAGTAAGGCATGAATTCCAAAAGTTGCCTTGCATCTTGCTTGTGTTGATCACATTGGAAAGTTCTGGCAGCAGGTTAAAAACTGAGTGTAAATATTAGGAGCAATAAAATCCTTTTGAAATAAAGAGTGGAGAATATTCTTGCCTATAAAAAACAAAACCCTAAAATAAACCATTTTTTAAATCTTTTAAATTTATAGCATCCAATTCACTATGACATTTATTTCTGGAGCAAATCTCATTACTGAAAATACTCCATAAGTATTGCAGAATTATTGTGAAGATAAACATCAGTCTAGCTATTAAATGCTATTTTTCAAATAGGTTTTCTTCTATTAGCAAGTAACTCCAGACTATCTGTTGATAGTTTCATGGCTCATTGTTTGACAAAGAATAATGGATCGATGCCTACACATAAAAAGAGAATTTTCCATAAATGAATGCATCTGACAGGAATAATCTAAGTCACAGTCTAACAGGATTCACACTACTGTGTCAAATTTGCTCCTTTCACTTGAAGGTGGTAATGCTGACATTTCGTTCTCATATGTGCTTTCAGTTAGTTCAGTTATGCCCCTTTCAATTGTAGTTCCTGAAAAGATTTGAAGATGATGCAAATACCACTCTTATTTTATAGCCAGGGTCACAAAGAAGCCGTTACCCTGCAGTCACTCCAGAATGCTGATGGCCATTGGCCATGTTAGGAATAAAAGCTATTTAAGAGCCCTAACCACAAGAAAATGGTGCTTGACAAAAACATGTAGTGGGGTCTTTCCAGGTTTTGTTGCTTCACAATTTAAATAAGGTACAGTGAGAAATACAGAGTTTATGTAATTCAAAAGCTGGTTATTTTTCAATCTATCCTTTCAGTTCCTCCTTTTGGAAACAGATCTTGTCAGAATATGAAAAATTCCCATAGACAGGTCGCAAGGAGTCCAATTTTAGATGTTACTGACGTAACAGAGCACAGTTTAATCTATGAAGAAATGTACACAACACAACCATTTATATTACTTCTCTATATATATCTCACTCTCAAACAGTGTCTGCCAAGCTCTGATCTACCAAAACAGTGTCAGTTACACCAAGTTACACCCTACCATATTCCTTGGAAACTCCAAGTTACTGCAAAGGAACCATGTTAGCCACCATGCAACTTCAACTAGCAAAAAACCCCCCAAAAATTTAGGATGGAGCTGTAAAGATAACACAGTAAACAATTACTTCCAAGAGCTTTAATTGTTTTCTTAACAATTACATTCAATAATCCTTGCATACACACAAAAGAATTCATCTAGAGGGCAAGAGGAAACATAATTAAGTAGCAACATAGAAGTACTTTTTAGAATTGCACACCACCAACTTAACAAAAATCGAAGTCCAAAAGCATATGAATACATTTCCACTGTTTTTCACAACTTCAAGAGGAAAAATAAGCTTTTTGGGGGGGAACTTTCAACTAAGCCCGATGCTTTGGGGAAGTACACTGATGTCAGGAGTAGCTAAAAATCTCATTCTACTCTTATTACTTCACTGCATTGACAGCTTTTAGGTCTTGGGTTGTTGGTTTTTTTTCAAAGATGACTTAACAGCTGGCAGAACATACATCTCCTCTCTCTCAAATCACAAGCAGGTAATTTCTTTTTACTGCACTGTTCCAACAACGCAGACGCAAAGGTGGCTGCATTTTCTTTGGAAAAGCTGGCATTTTTTTTTGCTTCGGAACAGATGTGATCCCTTGAACATCCTACACTTGCCTGAGGATTCCTGCCAGACCAAGCTACACACAAAGCCACCAATTCCAAACGCAACTACAGCTGATAAATCAATGTTGGCAACAGTATGTCATTATCCTGTGCTGGATCACAAGGATGCATCCTAACTTTTGTTTCTCCACAGAGTGCTCCAAAGCAAAAAAAGACTTAACAATCAAGGTAACCCAGAATATCAGGACCACAATCAGCTTTTTAGTCTTAAAGCTCCCTAAGAATTTATTAACATGGAAATTAAATTGTCCTGGGCCAGCACCTATGCAAAAGAAAGAGCAGGCACTTTGTATGACACTGTATTTGAAATACAACGAGCTTATAAGCCTACATATCTGAAAAAATTACTTTGATGTGACTTTTTCTATTACTCAAACACAAGCAACCTCCCAGGAGAACAGAACTTTCCAGAACAGATGACAAACTTGTCAATCTGACCAGTACAATTTAACAAACACATACACAGTCCTGATATGGAACTCTCCTACTCCCAAGTCAGACATAGCAAGCACTGGTAGGACTATTCGTCTAAGCCACACTGTTTAAAATGCTAACTTTTCTCTGATATTCTTAGAAGTATATGTGTGCCAAAATTGAACAAAAATTTATGGCAAGATATTTGAAAGCTAGACTAGAAACTTATTAAAAAATAAAAACAAATAGAATTCTTTGAGTTTTAGCATCTGCTAATAAGACCAAAGCCACTAGGTCTGATATCAAAGAGAATACAGAAAACAGGTATGACAGGAATGACAGGATTTTTACGTCTGTGAGCTTATTCAACTTCCCTACTCGTGCTACAGCACCTATTTCTAACTACATTAATGGCTTTTTTAAAGTTCTCATTTGCAAAGATTCTGCATAGCACTCTGATACAATCTTCAAGACCACGGCTGTAACAGAAATTAGTAACAATTTTTAAGCCTTCACCAGGGATTCTAAAGAAGAAAAAACTGTGCACACCTGTCCAATAATCAAATGTCTTTCAGCTTACCTTTTTTACTTAGGTCAATAGCAGCTTCTAGAAGAACTTCTAATTCCCCCTTCGGCAATACAGGAACAACCCATCGAGGCCTATATTCAGAAACAAACAAACCCAATTTCAACTGTGCTTCTGAAAAATCAAGAACTCTTGCCCTATTGTAATGCCTTTAATATAGGCTCAGTAAATAGATTTTTAAATGCTCTGATGAGTATTACACTAACCAACTCAAACAAAAAAACTCATTCTGCTTGAAGCCTCTCTTTACAACTTTAACCCCCCCAAAAAAAAGCATTTCAAGAAGTCCAGTGAAAAAAAGATACAAAAACTGATTCCACTATGAAGATGTTTACACAAATCATCTACACCCTGTCAAAAAAGTGTGAAAATACCTGTTGATCATGTCATCCAACTTTGCCAGGTCTGTGTGTGGAAATGCAGGCTCCTCATCTTCAAGCTGAGGTGGAGCATCAGCTTGGCCCTGCTCATCAGGCGGGGTAGCTGGGGAGTTCTCATTGGAAGAATCAGGTGAAGAAGTCTAAAATTGGGATGGAAAATACTTTAAATACTGCCTGTACTTGCATGCCACTTGTTTTGGCATTTTTCCTTCCTAATGTATGCCAAAGAATCATCTCAAGTACATATCAATATAAAATAATTTGACTTCAGATTTATTAACAAAAAACAGAGCATAAAATGTGTTATATTCTTTCTGTGTTGACTGTTTAAAAATCAAGCTACTTTCCCAGTGAGGAAAGTGGGTTTTTTTTTGGTAACAGCTTCTACTTTCAGCAGACCGTGTTTCCAGAAGGTGAAATAAATACACTGAAGCTCCAGTTTCTACAAATCTTGTCCAGAGAAGTTGATTACTAGAGACACAGTTTTCAACAAAAGCACAGAAGAAACCAATCACGGAAAACACTTTCTTAAAGAGTTTGCTAAAAATGAGTGACCCACTATTATAACCATCTACTAACCAACTTTGAAGAACCTTAAATTCATTTTGATGGGCCCTGCAAAACACAATGCATTTTTCAGATGCCGCTTATTATTCATATACAGAAATAGTATGAACTGACAATAATAAAGGCTCAAATTGGAAGAGCAAGACTTAGGAAGACAAAACCTCAAGAACATTTTTCACCTGCTGTACCATATCTGCTTGGCAGGGAGTGTTATTTTCTTCACAGCAGCCCGTAGGCTACTGGGTTTTGGATTTGTGACCAAAACAACACTGGTAACACACCGCTGTTTTGTCTGTTGGTGAACAGCTGCCACAGATTCAAGGCCTGTTTTTCTCTTTGATAACTCCTGTCAAAACTCAGACAGAGGCAAGAGACACCATGAGGTGGAAGCAGGGAAAAGCCACCTGGGATGCTGTCAGAGTATGAAGAAATGCAATGAGGAAGGCCAAGGCCCACCTGGAATTAAACCTAGCTAAGGGTGTCAAAGCTAACAAGGGCTTCTTCAAATACATCACAACCAAAATAAATACATGGGAAACTGTGGTCCTGTTGCTGCCCTCAGCCAGGAGACCGGGGAGGAGGTCTAGAGGAAGGAAGTTTCCTTTGGTTGAGAAGATTGGGTAGAGACCATGTAATTAAAACTTCATATCCACAGGTCCACAGACCCTGATGGGATGCACCCACAAGTGCTGAGAACTGGAACCATAGTGAGGCAGTAGAGGTGCCTGAGGAAGAAAGCAAATGTCACCCCAGTCTTCAACAAGGGCAAGAAGGAGGACCCAGGGAACTACCGGCCAGTCACCCTCACTTCAACCCCTGGAAAGGTGATAGAACAGACCACTCTGGAGGCCATGTCCACCCACATGGAAGACAAGATGATGATCAGGAGAGGTCAGCATGGATTTACTAAAGGTAAATCATGCTTGGCCATCCTGATTGCCTTCTACAATGAAACAGCTACCTGGATGATGGGGGGGAGAGCAGGGGACATTGTCTGCCTTGACTTCAGCAAGGCTCTGACACTGTCTCTCACAGCATCCTCATTCACAAACACAAGAAGTGTGGATGGGATGAGTGGACAGTGAGGCGGATTGAGAACTGGCTGAATGGCAGATCCCAGAGGTTGGTAATCAGTGGCACAGGGTCCAGTTGGAGGCCTGTCACCAGTGGTATCACCCAAGGTTCAGCACTGGGCCAGCACTGTTTAACTTATCCATCAATGACCTGGGTGAGGAGCAGATGCCTCCTCAGCGAGTTCTCTGGTGACACAAGGCTGGGAGGAGGGGCCAATACCCCAGAGAGCCGTGCAGCCCTTCAGAAGGGCCTCGACAGGATGAAGAGATGGGCAGAGACCTCCTGAAATCCAGCAAAGGCAAATGCAGGATCCTGCACTGGGGAAGAACAACCCCAGGCATCAGGACAGGCTAGGGCCGACCTGCTGGGAAGCAGCTCTGGCCAGAAGGACCTGGGGGTCCTGGTGGACAGTGAGCTGTCCCTGAGGCAGCACCGTGTCCCTGTGGCCCAGAAGGCCAATGGGATCCTGGGATTCATTAGGAAGAGCACTGCCAGGAGGTCAGGGATGTAATCCTGCCCCTCTGCTCAGCCCTGGTGAGGATCACCTGGAGTGCTGTGCCCAGTCTGGGGTTCGTAAGTACAGAGAGACATGGAGCTCCTGCAGCAGGTCCAGCAGGGAGTGGCAAAGATGATGAAGGAACTGGAGCATCTCACTGAGGAAAGGCTGAGGAAGCTGGGCCTGTTTAACCTGGAGATGGCTTAGAGATGACCTCATCAATATCCACAGCAAGGCGTCAGAGAATGGACCAGGCTCTACCCCATGATGCCCAGCAATAGGACAAGAGACAATGGGCAAAAACTGAAACACAGAAGCTCCACCTGAACATGAGGAAGAAGTTAACAGTGAGGCTGACTAAGCACTGGAACTGATTGCCCTGAGAGATTGTGGAGTCTCCTTCTCTGCAGATATATTGTCTGGTCACAATCCCCAGTAAGGTGGTCCAGGGAACCCTGCTTGAGCAGGGAGCCTGGATGAGATGACCACCAGTTGTCCCTTAGAACCTTACCCATCCTGTGATTCTCACTTTGCCCCCAGCTGTCAATAGGGCAAGAGGATGGGAGGGGACACAGCCGGGAGAGCTGACCTGAAATGACCCAAAAGATATTCCATGCCACAGAGCGTCACACTTGGCAATAAAACAAAGGGGTTTTTTTTCCCAAGGCAGCTGTTGCTTGGGGACTAGCTGGGCATCCATCAGCTGGTAGTGAATGATGGCACTTGCATCATTTGTTTCCCCCTACTCCTTCTTTTATTAAACTGCATTTATCTCAGCCCAAACAGTTTCTCATTTTTTCTTTCAATTCTTTTCACCATCCACTGAGGCAAAGGGAGTCAGCGACAGTGGAGACTTCCTTGGCAGTACAGGGTCAGCCCCCCACACATTTCAAAGTACAAGTCATTCTCAGGAAGTAGCAACCACTAAACATTACAGTATTAAAACAATACCATCTTCATACTGAATTAAATGACAAAGCATGGCTCTTCTTTCAAATGGCTTAGGCTTGAAATGGTATTGTTTAAAAGCATCTTCTCTGGTATCTTCCCCCCACCAAAAAAAGAATCATTACACTGTGATTAGTATATGAAAGCTTTTGCTTGTCTTCTGAAAGCAAGAAACACGTGAAGCTGTTCAGGAAGTCCAGTACAATGAACGGAGACCCGGACGCAGCTGCTCTGGAACAGCTGATACCTGGGGTAAGCTGCTTTAGCCAAAAAGTGCTTTTGCAGAACTGAGAAGAAACCAAACTCACAGATGTAGCGCAGTTTTACCAATCTGTGGCAGGTAAATCTACAATGTGGTTTTGAGGAAGCTTCTGGTATTACTCCCAGAAGGATTCTTAACCAAAATAGGTACGCTTGAAAGAATTATGCCACTGCCTGAAAAGGGAGCATTTTATGGAAGGCAGTGCTCTCTAACCATATTTACTTTGCCAACAGCACTGTGTTCATCCCTCAAAATATTGTTGTACTTCCAGATACACACACAGAAATGTCTAACTTAACTAGAGATCTCCAGAAATACACATATTCAAATAACTCAGGAACACTATTTCTACAGAACAAATTCCTTTATTTTTAGATGAACTGATTGTTAATACCATACCTGATTCTGCTGGAGGGGAGGCTGGGACTGTCCATCAGGAGCCTGGCCCTGGCTATCATTCCCTCCTACCGGAGAGCCACGAGTCGTGGCTGTCATACTCGACACAGGGCAGATCTTTGCAATTTTGTCTGCTTATGTAGTTGATGTGAGAGAAGAAATTATAGTCCACTTAGTAAAGTTGAAGTACCAGCATATGCTTGCCTTAAAAAGCTCCAACTCAAGAACATGCCATCTTGCAGAGACCATTGCATAACCTGGAGGGGGAAAAAGACAATATCCTTTATTAACACATATATGGAAATACAATCCACACCTGGAAAAGAACATTACAGAAACAAATACACTACTATAGAGAATCTTCTATTTTATACTTAGTGTTTCATTGTATTGAATACAACTGACAAAGTCACATTTAAAATATTTAACATGATTACAATGTTCTGAAGTAAAAACTACACTTATAATCACCTTTATACCACTGAGAAACTGACACACATCCAAAATGTGTGGCTGTTTACTCTGTGTTCAGAGTAAATGTGTGCAGCTGTTTACTCTGACTCTTTTGTGTCTGAATTGCTACAGTACATTCTCCATCTGAATTCATGGTGCTGCTCAAGGTCTAAGTAGAAATGACCTGATTAGGAGCCTAAAAAGCCAAATTTGTAATCTTTTCCAATACTCTCCTCCTGACACTGTCTAACTGCAGATGTCAGAGGGAATTAAGAGACTTATTCTACCTCAGCTGAGGCTAACAGAGACCCTGCAGCGAAACTATCACACATCAGTATTCAAGCAGGGAATTTGACCTGTATTCCCTTTATCCAGCACATGCCTATGAAAGCCTGGGTCCACTCACCTTTCAGCCCCACTGCGAAGCCCATCACATCCCTACCAAGTGGTTTAGCAGATTATATGAAGAAAATTGTGACATCAGATTTGTTGAGTTTATAAAGGTATACCAACAGTTCAACATCCACTGTGTTTCAACTTCACTGTGTTCACAGACAAAAGGAGTTGCATTAAGTTATAACAGCAATTCCACTCTATACCAACAGGCATTGTATAACCACGGAAGCTGAAATGTAATTTCCCAGAGCAACTCAGACTTCCAAGCACCACATAAAACAAAAACAGTTCTCAGAAAGTTAAAAAGCCAAGTAAGGTGATAGAGTTGTAGGAGCTTCCAGCAACATGCATTTGGCAGTGCTGAGCTCCTGATCCAATCACCAAAACCTCAAGTTAACAACTGGAGTGACATTTCTGTTGTAACATTATACATATTCCTAAGTGTTTTATTATGATGTCTCATCTCAAGTTAAGTTTCAATGCTGTTATCTTTCTCCAAGACACTTTAAAATCTTTTCCTATATTGTGTGAATTTGCAAGGCATTACATACACAATAAAAATGGAATACACTCTAACTCCTCTGCCCAGTCTCTGATATTAACAGCACCAACAAACTTAGAGATCTCTAATAATGTCACTAAAATCATGTTCACTTTTGAATAAAACTGTATTGTTTCAAGACACTCAACTGTAATCCATCTGTAGCTTTCATAATTCATATTCATAGGGCTTAGTAAGCCTAAGTCCAGAACAAATGCATTACCAACACAAAACTTTCTTTAGGAAGAAAGTGATTTTTGAAATGCAATTTTTAGAATTAATATATTTGGTACTTAATTGGTGGGGTTTTTTAAAATGCCCTCCTGAGTATTTTATTGTTTTCTCCTGATGTTTATAAAGATCACTAAGTAGAAAGTACTAGCAAGAGTAAGTTTCCTGCCACATATACAATACGCATACCCACACTGCAGTCTACTGCAGTTCAATGCAGTCAGTTCCCCTGCACTACCTGATGGAGATTTCGAGGTGCTCGCATAAACCAGTGAAATCAAACTGCTGCCAACTTACACTGCACTCTTCCGCAGCCCTAAGCCAACCACCGCCACCACAATAAACCTTCTTTAATCACCACCATTCTTCCTTAACAGGGCAGGTTCACAAAACGGCCACATAAAAAACTTGTGCTGGCACAAGGATTAAGATAGCAAAGAATCAGGAGAAGGGTAAAACAGCTCATTTCAACAGCAATCCTGGTCCAGGCTGGCCTAAACTGCAGACAGAAGTGTCCACCAGCAGCTGCAGTTCCACAATAGCTGACACCAAGGACAAGCTGCTTGATCTCATCTCTTCCCCACTCTAATGCTTTGGGCTGAATTATCATGAAGTGAGCTAGTTCAGAGTACTAAAGGAAACAACAACAAAACCCCATGAAATGTACAAAGACTGATTATTTTTCAGTTTCTTTAATTATCTGAAGTGGGGCACTGCAAGGCCAGAGAGCACTCACCCTAATGCCAGCCAGGGAGCCAGGACAAACTGCAGCTCTCCTGTCAGACTGACTGACGTTAGCGTGAATTTACCCTCAGATTTTGTCTCTGTGCTTAGCTGAAGGATATGGGCAAAGTATTCTTGTAATTTCCATTCTGCTCAAGGCAAGCAGTACAATTTAACCAGGAGATACAAGAAAGCCGCTACTGAAATAACTTAAAATCTTGCAAATTCATAGGATGAAACAAAATCTAAGAAAAATATTAATAATTTTATAGATACTAGTAAATATAAAATGTTTACATGAAGGACTAATCTGTTTTTTTTTTCTCTTATTTAGGGATTGTTTGCTTAAGAGTCTAATCATGATTCTCCATGCATAGAACTTAAATTACATTCCCAGGAAAGTGTATTTCAGGGTTTCCACAGAATTTCACTTGTCTTAGCCATGTGCATTAGACAAGGCCAACTTCTTAAGTGAGTTCATCACTTCTCCCTCCAAATTTGTGTGGTGTCCTCAGACAGACAATAGTAACTTCAAGTTATGCTGCAACTAACTGAAAACACTCCATCTCCAATAAATCATCTGACTGCTTCTTCTAGTATCTGCATGTTCTCAGTTGCGGGGATATCCTTGTTCAGGTATTTTCTTTTTAATTACAGAATACACAAACATACTTTCGTTAATGCAATCATAATCCAATTCATGCAATTTAAACAGTATTAGAAAGCAGTGTTTTACCAGTCCTGTTTTCAGCCACTCATTTACCATTTAGGTTTCAGAGAAAACATCGAACTGCATGCCCACGGAGAACACACCACTGCTTTAATCTCTCTAGAACTAATTAACCATGAAACTTTAAATTTCCAACACTTCTTTAATTCAGACTATTCAATTTCAATTTTTTAGAGTTACAACACACCAAGGCACAGTTTGGCTCAGCTCAAGAATAGCCTTTATACCTATTTATAATTAATTTGATAATTTATAAACAAATGTAAACTGATGCAGTGACATACTGGTTTTAAGTGTACAGACAGCCCAATAGAAACAATTCAAACTGCCTGTATCCAGCTGAACTCTAATACTCCATGTTAGTTTTTATATACATCTCATTTCTACTATTTCTGATTTTGGATTCAGCACACTATGACAGAATCACAGAGTATGCTGAGATGGAAGGGCCCCACAAAGACCATCAAGTCCAACTCCTGGCCCTGCACAGAACCATCTCCAAGAGTCACACCCCGTGCCTGAGAGCACTGACCAAATGCTTCTTGAGCTCCGTCAGGCTGGTGCTGTAACCACTGTCCTGGGGAGCCTGTTCCAGTGCCCAGCCACCCAATGGGGGAACAACCTTTTCCTAATATCCAACCTAAACCGTGACACAACTTCAGAGCTGTTCCCTTGGGTCCTGTCACTGTCACCACAGAGAAGAGCTCAGTGCCTGCCCCTCCTCTTCCCCTCCTCTTCCCCTCATGAGGAAGTTGTGACTGCAGTGAGGTCTCCCCTCAGTCTCCTCCAGGCTTAACAGACCAAGTGCCTCAGCTGCTCCTCATAAAGGCCCTTCATCATCCTCACTGCCCTCCTTTGGACACTCTGTAAGAACTTAATGTCTTTCTTACATCACGGTACACCAACTTAGGGCAAGGGCGCCCCAGTGCAGAGCAGAGCGGGACAATCCCCTCCCTTGCCTGGCTGGCGATGTTGTGCCTGATGCCCCTCAGGACACGGATGTCCCTCCTGGCTGACAAAGCACTGCTGACTCACATTCAGGTCTCCACTGACCAGAACTCCCAGGTCCCTTTCTGCAGCACTGCCTTCTAGCACCTCATTCCCAATCTGTCCATACACCCAGGGCTGCCCCATCCCAGGTGCAAGCCCCATTAAAAAAAATTACCACCTTTACCCAAAGCTTTGAATGGATGTTTTAAGACAGGATCAAGATGGAGACAGATTCCTGTTAAGTGACAAACTAACTCCTCCATTGCTAATCAAGCAGTGTATGAGGCTATGAAGGCTGAGTCATATGAATCCCACTGACATTTGCTTTTGATACCAACTGAGAAAATTCCTATTTGCCATGTTTTTGCTATCTCCTTATGTCACCCTGATCCACCATGACATTATAAATGAAAGCCAGTTTTTGCTCCACATGACTCCTTGGATTTCAGTAGCACCAGAAAAAGACAACTACAGATTTTTTGACTCCGTATGCTCCCCATTTAGAAGGCATCACCTTCTGGGTGCGAGCAGCATTCCAGTAGAGCCCCAGCTGCCCACAGAGAGGACACCAGGCATGGCACTGTCCTCCAGGAGGGGTCTCTGCTTCCAGGCTCAACCATCCACTACAGCTGCACACTTGAACCTCACCTCAGCTTCCACAGTCTGCATATTCCACAGTTTCTCATACCTGTGTGGCAGAATAGGTTAATTTTGTTCTGGGGAGAAATCAAGCACCTTTACAAAAGCCAGGGGAAAAAAATCAGATGTAGGTTCCTGGATAAGTGGTAGGTAAGAAGCAAATATGTACACAATACTCTGTTACAAGATAACATGTCATCGAAAACACAAAAGATGGCATCTTAGCATACAATGATAAAGGAACAACCACAATTTTCTAATACAGCTGACTTCTAGAATGGTCTTCATTTGAGTTTCTCAAAGTCTCCTCTTCAAAAGTAACTGAAATACCCCAATATATACAGCCCTTTTCCCTAAATTAGTTAGTTATAATACAATCTCAGCAAAAAGCAAATGCAAGGTGCCAGATGACAGAGGCAGACTTCAGAACACACTTTATTATTCATGAGCATTACCTAAGCCCTATCTAGGGGGACAGACCTATTTTTCCTTTAACTAAAGTATTCTGGTTATATGCAAGTGAGGACATGTCACAAAATCTACTTTGCCGTGTGCTAACAATGAATGCCAGAGTAAGAGTCTACTTAACACGTAACAACAGAGCTTTCTACCAACCACACAGCAAGTTATTTACAGAACGATGTTCCCATGAAACGGGAGCTCACAGATGTGCTTCTTCGTCACAAGTGCTGTACTGCAAAAAGTCTTAATGGCAGCAATACACATTTGGGGTTGAAAGGTATCACTGATTTGTTTCATACAGGATTCTAGGAACTGCCTTCTTAAAACCTTAATAAGTACTGACTCATCACAAGGATTATGATTCTAGTTTAAAAATTCTAGATTTCTACCCTATTCCTTTATTTCAACCAGAACGACTTCTCAACTAGAAACACCTCCCCCAAATCTGTAACACTGACCTAATTCAGTAGTTACAAACGATACACACCCCCACACATTTTCCATTTTCTTTCCTCCCTGTGCCTTGTATCTTTCAGGAAGGAGGAAATTATTTACGTAATCAGAATAGAGAACTGGAGGTCGCAGCATTTCGCTCATTAACACTGACATGCACTGAAAGCGACACGCATTCAGTGATTAATGCAAAACCTGTCATTAAGCTACTATTCAGTAGAGCAAGAGGTATCTAACTTCCAGCATTTAAAAAATACCTGATAAGCAGTAATCAAAAAATGTTACCTCAAATAGCACATATTAAAAAAAAAAAACTCTTTAAATTCCTTCTCCTCGTAAAGAAGTGAGTGTATATGAGACTTAGTCAACTGCATCAGGTTCCAACATTAGTTCAAAGCAATAAATGTCTTAATGTTACAGTACAAGACAGAATTTAAGTAACTGTAATGGTTACAAACTAAAACCATTCTCATTACTTACTTCAAGTAACCTTTTTCGGTAATCGTTCCACATCATATATCTGAAATTAAGACACTTGGCAGCGTAAGTTTCTGGAACATCGAGAACATCCATGTAAACATATAATTCTATTTGCCCTCAAATTCATGTAACAAAATAAAGGGGAATTGACCTGAAACATACTTCAGTTTTTTCAGGATTCTTTTATTTTTAATTTCAAAACTTGGTGTTGAGACTAAGGTTAGCTATGATACATCTACTTAACAGTATCCAAGTTCACTTAGTACAAGATGCTCTTACACACAGCACTCACATGAATTTAAGCAAGCACTAAGAGCGTAGAAAGTGAACTTCCAAACTTTGAGCCCAAGAAATTCTGATCAAAACAAACTGTATTCAAGTCAAGGCTGACAACAGTATTTGGCTCTGCATATCAAGGCAACAAAGCTGACATACTCAAAACATAATAACTTCTCGTTTCACAGCATCTCAGAATGGTTTGGGTTGGAAGGGACTGCAGTGATAATCCAGTTCCAACTCCCTTCCATGGACAGGGACACCTTCCACTAGACCAGGCTGTTCCTTTGATCCAACCTGGCCTTGAACACTTACAGGGATGGGGCATCCACAACTTCTCTGGGCAACCTGGGCCAGTGCTTCACTACAGGAAATAATTTCTTCCTAGCATCTAATCTAAACCTACTCTCAGTTTAAAGCCATTCTCCCTGTCCTATCACTACATGCCCTTGCCCTAAGTCCCTCTCCAGCTTTCCTGTAAGCCCCCTCTCAATACTAGAAGGGGTTCTGTGGTCTCCCTAGAGCCTTCTCTTCTCCAGGCTGAACAGTCCTAACCCCCTCAGTGTGTCCTCACAGGACAGGTGTTTCCACATGGACTAACTTCCCAAAAGACTTAAATAAAAAAGGAAACCCTTTATATCACAGGACTGTCTTACTTCAAGGCAGTAATTGATGAAGGTCAGGCCCTGAAAGGGAACTGGATAGCAGCAGCAGCATCTTTCTCCAAAAGACATTCACCTGCCAATAATTCTTGGGACATTTAACAGTCGGACAGTGGTTACTGGTTACTTACAGCACATGCTGCTTTTTTCACAAATAATGTAATGAAAGGACAGGTCTTCAGATCACACATTTAGTTCTGGCTACCAGATGGAAAAAGCAGTTTCAGTTCCTGTTCTGAAGAAGTGTTTTGCTCATGTGACTGTAAACAGAGACGAATCCAAATATACAGCGACAGACAATGCCTTACACAAAACCTTACCAAATGTTAAGACAATTAACTGAGTTCCCCCCAGGGAGCTGTGGCCCTGCTCTCATGCTTTTCCATAGGTGCATGTCCCAGGCTGCTGTCACAGACAAAGTGCTAAGCAAGACTGGGCCTCTCTCATCCAGTACAACCATTCCTTCACTCTCAGGAGCTTTCAGTGGCAGTTACACTGAATATGATTGAGGATGTATTTTGATACCAGTTGCACTAATGTATCTCAGTGACAAAAGGAAGAGGGACATAAATGTATGGCCCCTACAATTCTATTATTTAAATTACTAGTCTAAACCTATCCCAGCAATGAAGAAACTACATTTAAGGGACTGGTAAGTAGATAAATAATGTGGGGTTTTATGGTGAGAGATCAAAATCTTAGTTGTGACAGCAAAACAAAACAGACTTCCCAAGAACAGAATCCAGTAAATATAAAAAGCACTGGTAAATGCACACACTAGAACCTAAGAAAAGCAAACTTACTGAGTCACTTCTATCTAGGAAATACAAAAATCTATTTTAAATTGCTTAAATGTTTTGAACCATGACTTTCACTTACTATAAAGCCCTTTTCTTGAATTCCCAACAAACATGCAAAGAAGTGGTAAGACTTCCTTTTACCTTGTATTAATAGAATGAGCTACAACAGAAACACCTTCAAAACCAAAACAACAAAAAAACCCAAAGAACTTCAGTATATACATTTGCTTCAGTCAGACCCAATTCACACTGTTATATCTTTTTCCAATTATGCTACAGTTTATTTATGCACAAGGCTGTCCTGAAACCCAAAAAACGTGGTTTTGGCAATAGAGCCAATTAGGATTGAGTTGATACTTCAGGCCCAACTGCAAACCCAGTCCTTTTCAGGCAGCCATAGAACAGTTCAGGCAAGGACAAGGAATACATTCACAGTTGGTAATCCATCATCTATGGAGTAATTGTTGTTGTGTCATTTTATCTATTTATCATTACTTCAAGAAAATAGTATGCCTAAAGTTTGCACTGAAGACTGATTTAATGCTCTTGGTCCTTTACTTCTGATTATTAAATCCATAGTTTGGTCCTGGATTCAAAAAATTCAAAAATGGATGTGACAGCTACACCTCTGCAAACTATGGAGCAAAGTTCACCATCCAATACACTTGAGCACAAAACATTCCCAGTGTTCCGGGAATGCATTCAGCAACCTCCCCTTTCACTTGGTACACAAAACACTTACTACTGAGTACGTTACTCTTTATCATTTGTACTTTAGGAGTTACGTTTAAAGATGGTTTCTCTGTATGAACATTACTTTTAATTGAAAATGTATCTATATATAGGTGGTAGTGGTATCAGCTGCTTTTCTTAGCTCTGTATGCTAATTCAAGCAGTCAAGAAATGTTTTATTGCATCACAAGCTAAAAGACCCGCAAAACACACATTTCAGATGTACTGATTCTGTTCTTGAAGTCTATAGCTTAAAAGCTCCTAGCAAAAAATAATGCCTTACCATATCTATAATTTGGGGCTTCAGAACCAAGGAGGAGACACTATGTCATGTGTAGGAAATGGTGTACCTCTTCTCAAAAGCTGGAGTAAAATGTAGGCTCTCCCTGCTCTTCCTGATTTTGTTTGTGTGCCTGACTGGCAGTTCCGACTTCTTTTGAAAGGAAAGTGCCAGTTAAAAGTACAGTTTGTGTAGCTGTCTGCTGATTTCTCTGTTCTTTTTCTTCTTTGATAAGCCCAAAAGTCAAAGAGAATAGAAACAGCAATCTTAAAAGGACATCTTTATTCCCTAACTGCCAGGGAGTAGCTAAACAGTTGCAAGCCCTAAAACAGCTAGGCTACCTTGGCAATGGATGGTCTCTCATGTCCTGTAACGGGCTCAGATTTTTGATTCATCCCACTGCATTCTCATCTCACTGAGGTACCTAACTGGTGTGGAGAGTTAACTTTTTGGTTATTTACTTTTTTCCTAGATGTAAAAGGCTGTAATTCGCAAGTTTCTTAACAGTTCTGTTACCAAAATTTTATGTTTCTATTAAAAAGACAGAAGTGCTGAAATTTATTCTTGCTGCAAACATGCAATTGTGGTGTTCACAGGCAGTTGTGTTTGTAAAATAACTGCTTTTTGTCATGTTCACCAATATATACAAAGTTTTCCATATGCTCTTCTTTCTAGGTAAACGACCTGACGCTTGGCTGTGTTAGTGCACATTTTATTGTGCCAAGCTTACCAGATAACCCTCATGACTCTTGTGATGTGTTCTCCCTGTTTGTCACCCCATTAATTTGGGTGCCATGTCCAAGATCTATTAGTAATTTTATGGTTTTATCTATGTAATTGGTAATATATTAATAGTATGAAATTGTGAATTGCTAGGTGAAAGGTTTGGCTAGGAATGTGTTCCTGTTTGTTAAAACCACGTTAATAATTCTGGTTTAGCTCACTAAAGATTCATTTTTTTAACCTCTGGAACTGTTGGAGCAAGTCCAGAGGAGGCCACAAAGTTGATAAGAGCACTGGAGTATCTCCCTAATGAAGACAGGCTGAGAAAGTTGGGGCTGTTCAGCCTGGAGAAGGCTGAATGGAGACCTCAGAGCAACTTTCCAGTATCTGAAGGGGGTCTACAGGGAAACTGGAGAGCAACTCTTCACCAGGAATAGTAGTGACAGGACAAGGAGTAATGGGCATGAACTGAAAGAGGGGAAATTTAGGTTAAATATTAGGGAGAATTCTTTTAGTTTGAGGATGGTGAGACACTGGAACACGTTGCCCAGGGAGGTCATGGATGCCCAACCCTGGCAGTGTTCAAGGCTCCTTTCTTCTTCCATGATCAAATCCCTGGACCTTTAGCTTGGTAAAAACTTAAAGGTTTGTATCAAATATTGTGAGAGTAGTGGTGAAGCCACTGATAGTACACATTCCAAACCTCAGTTCTGCAATTTATGCAGGAAGGCTTTATGGTTATTTTAGGTTGAATTAGAGTCTATAATGTCTAAGTCAGGTCCTACTTTTAACTAGAGAAGAACATGAGTCTTGTAAATTCCAAAAAACATCCACAGAATATCTCACTTCTCATGAGTGGGGCTCAAACCCTCAATAATTGTTAAGAACTTTTGTACCCTAAGTCTAGCAGAGGATAAACACAAGATAAACCTCTGAAATTTCCTTGGATGTTGTTTTCTTCTTTTGCTGCAGGGCTCAGAAAGAAATCTCAGATTTTTTTTAAACACAATTTTGTACACAGGACTGATGAAGCTAAAACTATGAGACACCTACTTCCTCCTCCAATTACAGTAATATTGAAGAATAGAATTATTTTGTTCATCTGCATGGGACCTCCAATGATCATCTAGTCCAACTGCCTCAGGATTACAGATAATACTAAGTGCAGACAAAAATCTAAAAAAGTTAATTAGGAAAGTTTAAATCAAAACACTCCCTCTGAGGTACCAGTGCCATTTAATACTGTTCACAACTTCAATTCTTCCTACCGAACAGAGTAAAAAAGGAAATAACGCTTCAACATTCCATCCTTGGAAGACTGTGTCGAACCATACCAATGTCCAAATCCTCGCTGATGTTCAGTGGCATCCCTAGTCTTGGTTTCTTCCTGAGATACATAAACACATTGTGGCTTCTGTAATTTCTGATGAGGTCCATGCATTCTACCAGGCCACTGGTAAGTGCTGAATGGCTTTTGCTACCTTCATTCTTTCTCAGGGGAAGGATAATGGCATCTTGCAGATTTGTCCCACTTGCAGCTTTAAAACATGGCCTGATTTATAGTACATCCACTGCATTTAAGGCTTTGCAAAACTCAGGACTATAAATTTTTGAATTGTTGGCTAAAGTCATTCAGCCCATGAATTAGGGATATTACTACAATGTTATTTTTACATGTTACTAATGCACAGCACCTGATGTGTCACTGTAGTGTGCAGCACCCGATGCCAATACTGCAACTGGACTGTAAAGTTTCTGGTAGAAAAGTGGAGTTTAAAACTGGCCTGCAAAAATCGGGCTCAGCCCCTCTGGCTCCCTTCATGTTCCCTATGGAAAACTTAATGGCTTCTCTAAACTATGTTAAACATTGCATTAAAGAGAATTAATTAATTAATTAGTAGTAGTCTTTACATCTAATATTCTGTGACATTATCAACACGTTACGGAAATTTTCAAAGTATAAAATCAACCCAACTTACTGCTTGTTAATTGTAAATAATTAAAACATTATACAGCACCTAACAGCTATTAAGCTGGAAGCAGATTACATTCCTGAATCACGACAAAAATAACTTTGTGAAATATCTACCTATTTTGAAATGCTTTAAATTCCAATATCTAAGTGTTCCCATTACTCTACTAGTTTTAATTTCACTTTTTTTTTTTTGCTCTGCTTTTCATGTAATGTTTAATCAGCGCAAACTAAGCACAGGAACCCAAACTCTACCATCATCATTGTCAAGTGTCATTTAAATGTCTCTAATACAGAAGAAAGTGATACCAGCATTAAAGTTAGTGTTTCAATAAGCTTTTTCACAAGTGTTTAAAAAATTAGCCAAACTTCCAACTAGTTTCAACATACCAACTGCCTACTCAGCCTGGTGATTTTGTACTGTTCCATGCCAGATAACTGCAAGTAAACATTTTGACATTTTCTGCTGCCTTACAACCATTTCAGTAAGAAGACACTTGGTCTGAAAAATCAAGCTTGCACAAGCTCCCTAGAGGTGTTACAATATGATAGCTCATTGCTTTTAATACTGTCTGCCTTAAACACGCTCCATTCCAACCCAACTCATATAAACCCATCTTCCTAAGCAGACTGAATGCTCCAGAAATCCCTGAGAACTATCTACCTGCTCCAGAGAACTTGTGTAACAACTCCCCTTAAAAATCCTGGCCTCTCTACAGGCAAGTAAGAAGTGGCAACAGAACAGAAGTTTTGTCTTCTGTCTTTATGTTCATTCTGCCAACTCAGTGAAGGCTGTGGTTCGATATAAAGGCAAAAAGATAAATAGCAGAGGAGGTTGGAAAGGAACAAGAAGCCACTAGAAAGTACACTAAGAACAAAGCAGGGTTGGAAACAGAAGAACTATTTCCACTATATTCACTCGTCCCCACAGAATCAAGAAGTGACACCACTGTCCCAGAAACACACTATTCCTGGATCCATAAAGCCTATCAAAAAGCATATCATAACCTTCTTAACTGAGAAATGCAGGAGAAAACAATCAACTACTACCACATCCTAAGGAGTGAGGATGGATTTAAGAACTCTGCTGCAGCTATATGAAAACCAGAAAGTCATTCATAAAAACCACAACCCACCACACACAAAATAAAAAAATCCACAACACACACTACTGCTGTTCTCCCTGCACTGAAATAATCCCATAAACTGCCACTCCCATAAACCCCCTTGCTGAAGAGCCCTCCCTTCAGTCTAAAAACAGACGACAAAGATCCTACTTCTCAGCTGAACCTATCAATAGGCCAGGAGAGACAAGAGGAACATTGGACCTGTTCTTCTCAGGAACAGTCTTTAAACCAGTACCACGTGAGAGTGACAGAACTGTAATAAGGTGGTTTTGCCACCACAGTGTGTGTCTGTGGATCTCTTCGGCTTCTATTGTTGGAATCTCAGTGTGAAACAGCAACCTCATCCCCCAGTGCACGTATTATAGCCTGGTAAATTTTATAAAATAACTCTCATGGTATTTCTGCATGTGGACAAGCTTTAGCTCAATGTAAAGCCTCTCAGTCTGTTTGAAATAGGGAACTCCCCACTGTGACAAGAAGGGAAGGAGGGCAATCCTGCTGGCTTCCATCCTAACCATTTTTTCACCACTATGGAATTAGCCCTTGCATCACCACATCACCAGCCAGATCAAGAAGCCCATCGGGCTGAAAGGTAACAGGAGGATAGGAATAAAATCATTTTCGTTTTCAGCTGCATCACATGCCATATGAACACTAACAATGGCAGGAGAAACAGGAAGAACACACAACCATGAATACAACCTATTCTTTCAGCATCACTGCAAATCTCTCATGAAATACACCCTAGAAGAGGAGGTAAAGGGAAGGAAACAAGAATACAGATCATTACAATTAGCACATATTTAACTAATACATAACCAAGGTTCACATACATTATAGCACAAATGAGTCTTTACAACACAGAAAAGTCAGAAAGACCAACATTTTTCCCAAGCATAATGGATACCACAGGAAAACGCAGACAGAGAAAGCTTTTTAGTAGATGATAAATGCCAGGAATGTCAGTTCACCAACAGCACAAGTTCAGTCATGAAAGAAATATTAAGCAGCCACAGAAAATAATGCCAAGTGCAAGAAGTCTCAGAAGGCGAAGGCAACAAACTGTCCTGGAAATTATGATAAAGCCAGTGAAATATTCGGCAGATCACAATGAGTCAGGAAAATTATTTGGCAGTAATACTTTGAATAATCTCACTACAAGCAGACAACTTTAAGACACAGCTACAGCAGGTAATACAGAAGTTGTGAAACACAGAAGGGTGGCAAAAATTTTACTTCTGTGACTGAAAAAAACCAAAAAAACAAACCCACCAGAGTTATAAAACTGTAAGCAAAACTCTACAATTTAAACATTACCTGGAAACTCAGGTTAAAAAAAATGGAACTACAGATGACAGACCACGAGTAGCTGAGTACAATAGCTGCATCTACTGTGACTGTCACTTATGACTTTTTCACAAGTTTTCATTTAACAAAACTTTGTGCCTGCATGAGAGACAGACACAACATGCTCTCTGTATTTGTCAAAGGCTCGATTTGTCATTTTTCTCCTACCTAATTGGAGTTTTCAGAGTAATCTGGTTTCCACTGCAATTTCATTTCCATCAAACTGAGTCCCTGGGTAAACAGTAATCAACTGAGGCACCAGGAAGAAAAATTGGCCATACCTTGTCACAGAAGTCAAACGATGTTTTATAAGGAAAGAAACAAAACTTCAGAAATCAAAGGGAAATCTCTGGCTTACAAGGCAGCTATGCAGAACTACCAAGAAGTTAATTCTGTGTCTTGTTCATAAACATTGCTGGAGAACACACAGGTCTTTATCAGACTAACCTTTTCGTCCTCCTCTCATTCTTCCGGGTATTGAGAGAAAGAGAAAACCGAGCAAGAGAGAGGATGCCTAACAGCAACTTAAGCCAACAAAACTGTGTAACACCTGAGTATCTAACAAAAATCCACTGAAATGTTATCACAAGAGGTAAGTTTGAAGTTTACAGCCTCTGTGTCTCAGTTCTTCATCAACAACACACAAGATGATGCAAGCTTTTTGATTAATGGTTGGGTAACGTACAGGATGAGAATGGAAAGAACCTAAAGAACCTATCAAGCTATTAACAGAGGAATAATTCTCATCAGTATTTAGACTGATGTCACACATGCATTTACAGAAAGAATTCCAAAGATAAAATACTGAATGACAATCCAATCCATCTGACTGAATGAGTCAAGGATTCAAAGGGAGGAAAAGTTCCTAATTAAGGGGGGGGGGGGGGGGNNNGAGGGGAACACCAGTTTAATGACAAGCTTCATTTTCCTATTTCTCCACTTCCCATGTTTATGTAAACTTAAGAGGAACCTGAAGTTCAAGACCAAGTGCAAGGTCTTATGCATCGGTCAAAGCAATCCCAAACACAAGTACAGGCCAGGTGAAGGATGGAATGAGCAGCTCTGAGAAGGACTTGGGGGTGTTGAGGGACAAGAAGCTCAACATGACCCAAGCAATGTGTACTCATTGCCCAGAAAGCCAAACGTGTCCTGGGCTGCATTCAAACCGTGTGGGCAGCAGGGCGAAGGAGGGGATTCTGTTCCCTTATTCTGCTCTGGTGACATCCCACCCACAGTGCCGTGTCCAGCCCTGGGGTCCCCAGCACAAGAAAGACATGGACCTGCTGGAGCAGGTCCAGAGGAGATCAGGAAAAGGACCAGAGGGCCAGAGCAACTCTGCCATGAAGACAGGCTGAGAGAACTGGGGTTGTTCAGCCCAAAGAAGAAAAGGCTCTGGGGAGACTTTAGAGCACCTTCCAGTACATAAAGGGGACCTAGAAAAAAGCTGGAGAGGGACTTCTGACAAGGGCACGTAGAGACAGGACAAGGGGGAATGGCCTTAAGTTGAAAGAGGATAGGTTTAGATGAGCTGTTAGGACGAAAATCTTTACTGTAAAAGCGGTGAAGCACTCGAACAGGTTGCCCAGAGTTATGGATGTCACATTGTTGGAAGTGTTCAAGGCCAGGCTGGATCACAGGATCCATTACCATCCCCCTAAATGGTAAAATGCTTATATAGACCATGATTCTTAATCTTTTCCCAAGGCTCTTTGCACCATTTGTTTTTCACCACTAAAATTTTAAAGTAACTTCACTGAGCCATCTGATAATTTGACTAAAAAACAAATAATGGAGGCATTTTTAAAAATAAGCTTTGAGTTTTGTTGAGAAATCCACCCTGAAATACAAACCCCATGTCTTGATGAAGTAATATGGAAAAAACAAACCTTTCACTTCCATTTATCAAGAATGTGCAAGAACAAGGCACCTCAAACATCAATCTCATATTTACAAATGCAGCAAGGCAAAGACATATGCACCCTGTGACAAGCTGTTGTCTGTAAAGCACCCACTTTTTTATTCACAGCTATAAAGTGTCTCCAAAGTATACACCTAGCATCACCAATTCTGGGGAAACAGAACATTAGCTATATTCAGTAGAGACAAGACAATTCTCCTTGAAAGTAGATTACTAACACCTAACCAAGCAGGCAAGTAGGAGCAAACTACAAAAATGTTAACAAGATTTTCTTATTAAGGGAAAATCACCACAAAAATAATGGAAGTAACTTAAGAGAGAACACTTGCACAGCCTGTGTAAGAGGCAGTTTTTATACCTACAGAAATGTATCTCCAAAATAATGTCTTCACAATTCCGATCAAAGGAAAATAAAAATGAGCTGTTTAAATGTCAACATGGTTGCTCAGGCTTCTCCCCCTCCCCTCCATTTCTGGAACAAAGTCCTAAGACAAGAATCTAAACTGATCAAACACACTAGAGAAAATGATTATGTCAAACACATGGAATAAAGAATTCTAGTGGACAGCTGCAATTTAGAACTTAAATTACATACAATAATAAACTCACATTTAAAGCAAATTTTGCTGTCAGGCCAACTGAAACTAAAACTAAAGGGTTAATCTTCAGTGAACTACTACTTATTTATTGTACACCCACAAAGAACTGCAGTGACTCACCAACACTGCCAAATCCTCAAGCTGTATTTCAGGTGCAGCACAGTGTAAGTACATACTTGAAAGCATGAAGCAGGAGAGATTTTGATTCTCTGCTCTCAACTGTTGAGTTACTCACTGCTGGCCTAGATAATGTCCATAACCTGCACAACACCTCGGCCTTCAGTGCGATACTTGTACCTGGGTAAATGTGACACATATAAACAAACAGTGCTTGTGTAGCGGTACAATTTCAACTTTAGAAAAAGATGATCTTCCAAAGTACCATCTAAGGATCAACCAACACAGTGCACTGGAGCCTCTGAATGAAACTCTTATATTGGCTCCCACCTGCCAACAATGAAACTAAACTAACCACTATGCTCCTCCAGCTGCCTCCAGGCAACATATCCAGAGTTCTACTGGTCCTAAATATTCATACCATTATCAGGAAAGTGATAGGCAATAAAGGAACATTCATGACAGGATAAATTACCAAACCCTACTTCATCTAGTCAAAAATCTCAGAATGGTGCAGGTAAGTGGAAAATTCCAGTCATACACCTGCTAACCAGAGGCTGGGACTGATTGGGGTTTTTTCATGGCTGAAAACACATTAGCTTATAGCAAGGTTTCACTACCACTGAACTCACCTTGCTGCATCCACTGCCATATTCAAAAAACCAAGCAAAAAACCCCCCTAATTTTTTCAATCCTATACATGGAAGGAAAGGGAAAAAAAAATAATGGCTTCCCAAATGGCACAAGGGGAATTCATGTTTTCAGCTACATCTTCAGTAGACATGTAACAAACTGTCAACCACAGCAACCTGGCTGAACTGCTACAACAACACAAACTGTAAGAACTTTCAAGCTGTATTCCTGCCTAATTACCAAAACTATCATGAAGACATCTTGACACAGAAAGAGAGCTATAAAGCAATTTACAGATCTAGCATTACCACCTCACCTAGGGAAAAAAGTCAGTACGTCATCCTAGAAAAAGTCCCATTGCGTGAGTGTGTGCACAGGTGTGTCTATACACACACACACACACCATTATAAGCATTCAAGGAAAAGCACCTGGGATTTTAAGGTCTCACTGTGGTTAATAAAACACTGCCTGAAATAGAGGTCAAGATACATGGAGGGCTGTGCAAAACTGGAGCCTGAAACTGTAGAACCAGCCACCTGAGTTACATCTTCAAACTCCAAAGGATTTATGTCACAATTTAAGATTAAAAAAAAAAAAAAAGGGACTCCTCACAGCTAAAGGATTCAGGAAAGTACATTAAAAGTAAACATCAGAAATCATCAAACAATTAACATTCTATTTCTAAATCAGAAATCTACAAAGTTTAAAATATAGTTTAAACTACAGTTTAAGGTTTTAGTTTATCAAAATTTTAGTCTTTCACCAACCTATTCACTGAAAAATTAAGTTAAATGGATACATCTTTCTTATTTAACTTTCAAATTAATGGACTTGTCCTGTTGAAATTTACTAAAAAACACAATGAAGTACTCTATTGCTAAAACAAGAGAAAAACATAAACCATAAACGACTCAAGGCTCATTTATCAAGATGCCAGCATGTTCTGACAACAATGTTCATTCTCATTTTACATTAAAAAAGAGACTTTTCCTCCCCTCACTGTCAAATTTATTTCTGGACAAGAAAACTGAAGTTCCACCCACAGCCAACACAGGCCTGTCCCCACTATTCCACACCACAGTGTCACCAAGCAGACTCCCCTCCAACCAAAAAAGCCTCTCTGGTAACAGAGAGTTCATAACTGACACACATCATTGCTGATTTTTCCTACTCAGTGCATTTCTAAACAATCTTTTTTTCCTTCTTTCATCATTTCATGTTATTACAGCTAAGACCACCCTAACACAAAACCAAATCTTTTCCTCCTCCCACACCTAGTCCTGCTGAAGCTCCAGAAAAGGTTAAGCAGCAATTAAATGACTTAAGGACGGAACCCTACGGAATTTGGAACGTATATTTTTCTGTCATTCTGTGCTGCCATTCAACTGTTATAAAAAAGTGCTACTTGTCTTAAAAGGCTCTTCTAGGGACAATTTTCTATTACTTGAGTTTTGGGTATTTTACATGAAAGCTTAATGAAAAGACAGCCCTGAAACTCCCTCCACATACTTTTCATTACTTTGAAGCACTCATTTGAACACTTCTGTTAAGAAAAAAGAAGTCTTTTGCAATTTACAGCAGAGAGGATATGAGGAAACTTATGCGACAAGTATGTCTTGTCTTCAACACAGTCTTGAATCTCAGCTTAAAAACGGAATTTGGAAAAAAAGCACATCTCTAAGGAATGATGCAATGTGGAATTCCCCTCTTCTGAGTAAATCCACAGCTAAATGCTAACTACCAAACAGTAGGATTTGCTGAGATGTCCATGCAAAGATCTACATGCAAGAAAATAATATTTTTCTGTTGGCAGCCACATGTGCAAAGAAAACTAAATCACTAAACAGGGTTACATAGTGGTTTTGTAAGCAGATCAAGGACGCTACAAATAAAAGCTTCCCACAGTTACATTTCTGATAGTTACCTGTTACTTCTAAACCAGTCTTCAATTTGACTTAATGAAAAAGAGTTGATAACAGCAGCATTCCAAATACATCTAGATCTTAAACCTACATCCCATGGATCTCATTTCATGGATCTCTCTTTTGCTTGTGTGTACTAACACAAGGTTGACCAAAAGCAAGTAATCATTCGCACAGTCAATAATAACTAATCCTTCAATAAAACTATACATCAAAAATGTTCTTTTAAAAAGCAAGCTTGGGAACATACCTGTGTCCTAGTGGTTTTCATTCCCAGCATTATAATTTTTATTTGAAAACACATCAACAACTGGCAACCAAAAAGCCTTGATAATAAGCAGACTGAATTCAACTCTCAAATAAAATGAATAGCTAATGGCTTCTTATAAAACAAAGCGAATATTAGAAAATTCACAACAGAAAACGCAAAAGAAACCAGTTGTGCTGTTAAGCTCCCCTAAAAAAAACCACAAAAACCAAAAGAGAAGCAAAAAGATTTAATATTAAGTCACAACTGGATACTATAAGGCCTTATTTACTTTCCTCCTACCTTCTACAGTGAGGACAGTTATTAACAGCTCTCCTGTAATGTTACCAACAACCCATTTTAAATTACTTTACCAACCCAGATCTACAGGATGTGCTCAATGCACCAATGGGCTCAGGTGGACACTGTAATGTATCAGAAAGGCAGCAGTTGACATTTTGAGGGTGCAAAGTCACAACAAAACAGCTTTCTGCCCTATCTCCTGCAAACTCTAACCAAATACCTAAATAACCAAATGCAGAGGAAACCTCTGTTAACCATATTCTCAAGTCATGTTCTAGCCTTAAGCATAAGAGAGCCAGCCAATACAACATAACTGTTCTAAAAAGGGAACTTATAATGAATTACGGTTTCATAATAACAGTGTGAGAACTTTCAGATGTTCCTACATTAGTGAGAGAACAAAACCTAGCTTCAATACATGGAAAAAAGTAACTGTGTTTTTCTAACACGTGAATCTGAAGTAGCTCAAACTTCCCAGGTAGAAAAATTCAAGCCTCACTGCATGCAAGCATGTGCTTATAGAAGACCTTTCCCTCCTTCGCCTCTGCTATGGAATACCAGAACAACACTCAGTTACGTAAAAAATAAAAGTAATGCTGTGTATCTATAGATCAGAGATATCATGTGTGATATAAGACAAGTCTACAGGAACAGCACACAACATTGCCAGCTTTGCAAAAGACAAGGACTACAATGAAAGGCAGGCATTACCAAGCTGTGTTCCCAAAACACACCCTGAAGTACAGCTTCAAATTTAGAATTCTGATTTTAAACAGGGGTGATCCAGGTAATAAAACTGGGTGCAGCTACACAGAAGTTGAAGAGAAGACACACCCACATAAGAAAAACTTAAGATACCTGCACAAGAGAAACCATGTCCACATGCTCAGATTACTATTAATGCTAATATCCAGGAAACAACTGTCTACAGGACACAAAAGCCTTCACATTTCCAACTTTTCAAATGAACACAAAATCCAGCAAAGTTTCTTACATCTTCAGACAACCACTTCACACTGGTCTCTGCAAGTGCAGGATAAGCAAAGCTCTTGCGATTATAAGAGAAGGAATTAAAGTAAGTGCTATAGTTTCAGGGGTTTTGCAGGGTTAGGATCGTGTTTTAAAAAAAATTAAATCCTGATTTAAGTTAAAAACAGTAAGGGACACCTTTGATTAATTTACTTTACAAATGAGACTATCCTGATCCGGATGTTTTCAAAACATACCTATTTTTGATCTCTTAGAATAGATAAAACAGTATTTCTTTAAAAAAAAAAGTGAGTAAATACATACACACATGTACATATATATTTATATACATATAGATAGATGTATCTCTACACTCAGAGTACTGCCTAACACAAAAGTACTTTCCATTCAAGTATCTGAAATAAGTTCTGAACTTGTCTAAACCAGAGCAGGAAGGGCAGAAATATTTTCCATGGAATTTAATATATTTTCAATACACAACTGACAGAAACAGAACTTCAAAGCCATTTAAAAATGAATTGTTCAAAATAATAAGTAAATTAATTCCTATCCATTCCTATCCAAGGCTGTATTCATACTGGAAGGTCCTACACTAATTTTAATTTCAAATATAAGATGTCTTGGAACAAAGGTATTACAGGTATCTTTATTTTCTTAGAAGTCTATTTAATTTTACAAAATAGACACTAATCACTATTTTAGTTTCTTTTGAGTCTCTCATCTATGAATTTCAGAATATTAACAAAATGCATAAACCTAAATGTGTGCCTTTAGAACACAGAGTAGTTGCACTGGTCTGTTTCTGAGTACAAATGCACCACAATGTAGGGAATAAAATGTTTATGTAAGGGTGACAGTGTTCCACAGAGACAGAAAACAGTTTTGCTACCACTATCTTTATTGATTACCACCTTCAGATGCACTCTTCCTGTTAATTCCACGGGCAGAGGAATTGCCACAAGGGCAAATTCTGCAAGACATGAAGCAGCAGCCAGGCAAGATTAAGACAGAAGCTTCCCAAAAGAAACACCCTGAAGACAAACTACACAAAAGTAAAGTACAAGACCCACTGGAAAGGGAAAAGTTACTAAGATACAATCTTACATTTATTTCTGGTTAATTCCCTCCCCAGAAACATGCTGATAATTTGAGTTTCTTCCACTGCAGCTTTATGATTATGTTTTCGGGTTCTGTACACAGCTATCATTAAGCATCACTGTTGTCCAGGGTATTGCAACAGAATAATCAATACATGTATTTTATATGTCTCCCTGAAATTCTTGGTATTTGCTACTGTAGTTTGTTGGTTCGAAGAATAAACATTACTTCAACTCCAAGAATCAAAAGTCTTATTTCAGAAAACAAAACAAAAAAAGTCCAAGCAAACAAAAAAAAAACCCCAACTCCTTCATGTATGACTTGGGTTTTGCTGAAATAAATATGCAACTTGATCAGCAACATTTTCAGTGAGGAGGCCTGACAATTTCTCAAGTAAAACATGAAAAAAAAAAAAAATATCCCAAGTATAAAATGAATAATAAAGTTAGCTGCCTACAGCTTTCAGTCACCCCTAAATCTTTCTTACTAGGGACACTGTTTCAATTCCATAAATCAATGTCAATCCCCCGAACACTCATCAGTAGACCCTTCCTAAATGTAACAATTTTACCACCCATTTGTCAAGCATCTGAGAAGCTGCTGAAAAACACGGGTTCCGTGGTTTGTCATAGCAAGTGTTGCCACAAGTATACTGAAGAATGCATAATAGTATCCCAATTCAACAACTTTTTATAAAAATACAGGCCCCAGTTCTGCAAGTAGGTCAGCAAAAGCAGGCCTTGTGCTGGCTTTGAGCCTGAGACTTCAGAGGGTCTTTGGGCTGATACAAACGTCCAGCGATATGAACACAACTGCAGAACTGTGAATATAAACCGAGTTGTACAGATAACATGAAGACAGCTGAGACAGACACAATATGTCTGCAGTGAGCCTGGGAGTCCTTTGAACATTTAATTAGAACAATTCTTTTCTGAAAGGTTTTTCTTTCCTGTACAGTTGCAAGCTACTGCAAATCTTCAAAATACCTAATTGGACTTCTGAAAGAGCAACCTGGATATGGAATATGGCATCTTAAAAACTACCCCAACATTTTTGGATGCTTCTACAAGAAAAGAAAAATCGCTTAAGAACAAAATAATTTTCAAAAGCTATCCCCACTGTATACAAACAAAGCTGCACGAAGTGGGACGGCACATGTTAACACAGTGGTAACTAACACACAAAAACCCCAACAACCCATCCAACTGGTGAAATCCCGTTTTCTCGAGGACAATAACAGAGAGCATCTATGGCCAAACTACACGCCACTACCCCTGCCGCGCACGTCGGGCAAGAGGAGAGGGCTGTACTGCCTAAAATAAATCGCTACAGACAAGCCCTGACACACAACTCCGAGGAGAAGCGGCGCGGTGAACTAGAGGAATTCGATAAAAAAGCCACGAACGTTTTTCGTACATGGAAGCCGGGCCGCTGGAAGCCGAGGCCAGAGGAGTGGCCTACGTGTTAACAGTGTTTACAGCGGGCGTGAACGAGCTGGTGCTGGTGGATTTCATTGAGACCGTCGGGAAAGCGCCTCGGCAGGGCCTGATTTCCAGGCGTCGCCCGGGCCTACGCGGCCCCAATCACTCCACCTCAGTAATGGCGTTCGGGGCGAAGGGAAGCGAGAACCAGGGGAGGCGATGCCGGTGCAGCGCTACGGGGACGCACCGGGCCCTCCTCACCGGAGGGGGGCCCGGCCAGAGGGGCCCCGGCGGGGCGGTCAGAGCCCCCCGAGGGCGCCGGGCGGTCCCCCCCG
>VZRQ01005686.1:202156-297021 GCA_013397975.1 Machaerirhynchus nigripectus
CTTCCGCACCCGGCCCAGCGCAGCGGCGGTTCGGCCACCCGAGCGCGGCGGTGACGCGCTGCCCGTGTGCCCGCCCGGGGCTGCCACTCACGGCCGGCCCCCCCGGGGGATCCGTGTGCGGCGCAGGGGCGGCGGTGAGGGGATGTATAAGGACTGTGAGGGGACACACACACACACACGCACGGCCAGCGGCGCGCGAGCGCGCGCGGGGCCTGTTTCGCGTCGGTTGGGCGCGCGCGCGCTCTCCATTGTGGCCCGCGCCGCCGGGCGCGCGCGGGGGCCCGGATGATGACGTCAGGGCGGTGACGATGATGACGTCAGCGAGGCCGCCTCCCGCCGCGCTGGGGACGCGACGGGAGCGGGACGGGACCCCGGGGGTGCAGGCGGCGGTGGCTCCCTCCCTCACCCCCCGCAGAACTGGCACCCGGTTCGGGGACACCGGCGCTTTTTAAAAGCCAAACGGAGCCTTTGTTCCTCTTAGAGGCTGCCCAGGGCAGCGGTCACAGCACCGAGCCTGGCAGAGCTCAGGATGCGTTTGGACAATGCGCTCAGGCACATGGGGTGACTCTTGGGGTGCCCTGCGCAGGGCCGGGAGTTGGACTCGATGATCTCGGTGGGTCCCTTCCAACTCCGAGTATTCTGTGATTATTTGGTTCTTTTCTTTGATACATATGCATTTACATGGGCACAGTAAGAGATCAGTAGAACCCCAGTCTATGTACGTGCTTTATATAGTGACCGGGAGGAGTTTAAACCTGGATTTAACACCTGAAAAAACGGGGAAGGATGCCTTGTGGAAGGACAGAAGTTTGGCAGATGTGGGGAATTCGCACTTCAAGAGTGCCTGAAGTTGTGCTTAAAGTTTTGGTAGTCCATATTCCAAGGTCTCGTTTTAACAGCATCATTCAAGAATTTCGGAGGAGGGAGTGAAAGATGCGGTACTGAGCTGAAAATACAGAAGGAATTCAGGCTCCACAGGTTGGAATTTGCTCGAGAGGCTCAGGCCAACAACCGTAACTCTTGTGCAAAATGTTTTATCTTTTTGATCGTGCAGTGACAAAAAAAAACCTGATTGCTCATTGCAGGAGTTGGAACAACATTGGAACTGGGTGGGTGTTTTTCAGTAAACAGCTAGAGCTCAAAACCAAGTGGTGATAACTTCTGATATTTCCTAATTTAGCAGAGTTATTAATTTTTTTGCTGATCATTATATAGCATTATTTGGGAAGGAAATCCGAAGTATGTTTCTACGTTAGCTGCTCAGTAAACAAAACAAGGGATGCAGCTGCTTCATCACTGTACAAACACAGCAGTTTGTTTACTGAAGGAAGAGCTTTATGTTCATTTTCTTTAACAATAAAAACAAGCTTTATGTTCATTTTCTTCAACAATAAAAACAAGCCATAACCATGGTGAACGTCTGCAAGTGCAAGCCTTTCGTGTTTGGGTTAGAAATACATGTAATCATATCAAAACAGCCTTTTTATCTCCCTGATTTTCATGCTTCTGGGCATGTTACTGTGGCCTCCTTTTTTGCCCCTTATCAACTACTTTCAGCTTTTCCTCCTGTTTCCCATTTATCCAGTTTGTTTTCCAGGGAAAGCATTTTAAGTTACTGCACCTATAATGCTTTTACCTTCCCTTGCCCCACCACAGTATTCTCCCTCAAGCCCTTCACTGTTTATGATAACTTACAGAGGCACAATGACCCCTCAAAAAATTGTAGTTTTCTGTATTTTGACACTTAGCTTTAAAAATAAACTGCAGTGTTTGTTGATGGTCATTTCTTTTTATTGTTACGTAGACCCTTGTTTTAATGACAGGCCAAATACTGTGTTCCTTCTAACTACCGTGGCTTTTTTTGGCTGAGCCCGAGAGTGACACATCAGTGGATTTTTATAATGTGGGCAATTGTCCACCAAGAAATTGACTGTCAGTTCACATAAAAGTCAACAACAAAAAAAAAAAGTGTGAACAATAGTCTTGGAATCAATGGTGGTACAACTTGTAGCAAGCATTCCCTGTTGTGAAAAAGCATTCCTTCAGCCAAGAGAAAGAGTGGAAGCTTTGATTATTTTAATTGCAACCTTAGGCTTGGAACAGATGAAGAACTGATTCCACTTCAACTCTCTGGGACCTGTGGTGGCATTTTTCAGGCTTTTAGATTCTACTTCATGTACAGTTTGCAGAAGCACAGCAGTACTAGAGGAATTTTGCACTTGCATGGGGAAAAACCAAAACTGTTGGTGTTTATATTTGACCTCCTGCCTGGTTTGAGGGTGTATGCTGGAGTGCTTTGACAGACCAGCAGTTGCTTGAAGCCGTGCTAATCAAAAGTCACAACAGGCTGAAGCACACAGCTATTTATGGCACCAAATAGAAGAAGGTATCGGGTCTGCACTGCCAGAGTGTGGTTCCTGAACCAGCAAACTGCACACTGACTCCTGGCTGGGGGGTTCTTCCTGCTCCCCCAAACAAGAATCTATGCCTGCCTGCCCCTCTTTGCTCAGGCTTCTGCTGTTCTCTGGGGGCATTGCTGTGGCTCACCTTGTGCTACACTCTTCTGCCTGGAAAAGTTCACACCCCTCAACACTGCAAATAAATGTTACTGGTTTGTGCAGCAGCTGTGGAAACAAAAGGATACAAGTGAGATAAATTGCTGATTAAAGAATACCCCTGAGATGAAGACAGAAGTCAGTAGGCATTCACAAATCTCACTGAGTGCTCCAGAGTAAGCATCTACCCAGAGAGCTGTGACAGAATTCTGGTTAATTCCCCACTGTACACAACTGTTGGTATGATTAGAAATTGTTGGTATGATTAGAAATGCTTTTCTGATATCTTTAATTCAGTGTGAAAATGTGGGGAAGGGAAGCATTTCCCTGCAGGCTTCCCTGCTCCAGCACTGCAGCCAGCCCATTAAACAAAAAGTGAAACCAGCAGAGAAGTAGCTGAAAATTAAAAACAAAACATTCTGGTGAGGGGATTACTCAGAATTTAGAAAATCTCTATGTTAATGGGTGTGTTTATCCCAGTTCATAAACTCTGGTTGATGCTGCACTGGTCCATGGGTAGAAAAAATGAAACTTAGAACGCTGCTGGTGCAGAGTAAAGCTGTGGAGCTTTGCAGTGGGGTAGCAAAAGGAGGAATAACAAATGAGAGAAAGCAGAATTTTTCCACAGACCCACAAAAGATCATTTTTTTCTCCTGGTTCAGCCCCTTAGATGCTGCATCACACACTGTCCACCAGTGCTCAGAAAACAACAGGTTGTGTGGCAGTACTTGCTCTGCATATAAATTAACATTCAAAATTAGGGAAAAAATTCCCGTGATAATGACATATCAAAAAGTTGCAAATACTCTTCTGGAGTGATGCTCTATCTCTTTTCTGTTGCAAATATAGGTCAAGTACAGACATTTCATTTTAGTTTCTCCTGAGGTGACTGCTTTAATTACCATTCCTCACATCAGTGTAAGACTTCTCTTCATAGTGGTAACTTTCCATCTTTCAACTTCTGTTTTCTGATTGTAAGAGAGGTTAACAGTGATATTGGAGTGGGCGTAGTGTCACTCTTGAAAGACTCTTGAAAGACTCTTGAAAGACTAGAAGCAGTTAAATCCAGTTTGTGCTCCATACTTACAGGTACAAAAGAATGGTTGCTTCGGTAGAAATCATAGAAATTTTATAAGAAAAAGATTTTGTTGGGACCCGTGTCTCTCACGTTGAGGAAAGGATGGTATCTGATTAGGAACAATTCTTGTGATAAGAGAAACATGGTGTGGCATTTTCATGTTACTCATTTAGTTGTGCACATATGGGTTAAATGAACGGCACAAACAAAAATGCTCAGTGCGCCTACCAAATGCTCAGAAGATGTTGCAGAGACCATTTGTCAAAAAGTCTGTTTACAGGCCTAAAAGAGTATCTCATCTATCTTTTGGAGAGGGAGCAATTCAAAATATTTTTCCTGTCTAGTTCGTTCCTAGCTGAACTGTCCTCAGATAAACCATGTGGTGTCCATGTGAAAAGCATCCGTCTCGTAGGACTTGGACAGTGTTCAAAAAATTGATTTGACAACCATATGGTCCTCTTCATCCACATGAACCTTGAAGAAGTTTGACTTCCTTCCAACCTTAAGAGTAGAGTGAGGGAAGAAGGGAAATTGTTCTTAAAACTTGTCAATGTTGTTCCTAAATGTGCTAGATGAGGACATTGTCCAAAAAAAACCCCAAGAAATTCTGAAGATTTGTGAACTACTGCTATTTCCTCAGTTTTTCTGAATGCCTCTCTACACACAGAGTGCTTGTCATTGCACGGGTAGGGATTTGAGGGAGACTGTTGTTCACAATCCACATCCATCACACGTTACACGATGGCCATTTTCTCCTCAGTAGGGTTTGTAAACACGAGCGTTGCTATGGGCACAGAAGAACAGAAGCAGCTGGTTTTCCTAAGGCTGAGCATCCTACACCCTTCCAACCCTGATCTCCCTCCAACCCCGAATTACATCCCTCATGTGCTGGAGTGCCTGTTTTATGTTGAATATGCTGGGCAAGTCAGGAGCTTAATTAGCTAATAGCAAGCAGGAGGAGTAATAATTGAGTTGTACTTCCCTTTCCAACAGTGGGCATTTCTTCAGCGTTTCTTCCTCCTCTTGCTAGCAGTCTTCCTAAAATTTTGTGGGAGTTAATATCTCTTTGAAAGCCCTTTTTCCTCATTCAGGGTTTACTGAAATTGGCTGAAAGGACCAAGGGGAACTGATAGGCAGAGGCACAGCCAGGCAATGGGATCATGTGAAACCAGTGTCATTAAGAAGCCACGAGAAGTTTCAAAACTTCAAAACAGGGTAGTCTGATAGGAGAAGGGTTACCGCTACGCTTTTGGAATGGAAAAAGAAAAAAAAAAGGTGTAATCAGAAACAATAGGAAAATATTATTTAAGAGTAAACCACAGATTTTGAAACAAACATGCCAACATGATTTGAACAAAAACACAGATCCATTTCAGATCTTGTGTCAATGGTTTTATCTAAGCTTTATAAAAATAGCTTCTGAGAAAGGCTTAACTCTAAAAATATTTACAGGAAGGAAGTTTGCAATTTTGTAAAGGCAGGGTTTTTTTCTTTTGTGTGACTGAAGATTTTCTTTTCTCAGTCTGAAGACGGATTTCATAGAGTAGCATGCAGACTAGTAGGATTTTGGAACATTTAGTTATGTGTTTTTACTCCATTCTTCCTTTTTTTCTTTGTCCAGAAGTTTTTCTCAACTATCTATATTTTATTGCCAGTTACCTGCAAAAATAATTCCTGTTGTCCAAAAAAAATCATTATTTTTCTTTTGATGAAGCGGTACAGTAAGCAAATGTCAGTTTACATGGATGATTTGTAAAGACTGAATTTTGATAACTGCTATTGCTGTTCCATTAGCTCTCTGTGACAGGTCACTTCAGAACAAAATGCAGATTAACTGCATGCCATGCTGTATTTTATGTAGCCCTGTAGCCTTTCTGAGAGATTACATTAAAATATGTTGGATAAATGTGAAGTAACTCATACTGGGACTTTTGCAGCAGTAGTGTTATTTCAGCTGGAAGGTTCACAGTAGTAATAATGTTTGAGCAATAGCTCTGTCTTTGTAGCCAGAATGGTATAAGGCAGTAAGCAAGCCAGAACTTGTAAAGAGGGGCAATATCTTCTATTAGATCTGAAAACAGGCTTGTATGCATCAAAGCTTGTCTGTTTTTACTAGACATATCAGTTGGTCTACTGAAACAATATTTTAAGTAGATCCTTTATCATCCAGAGGCAATCTGCTTTTTCTCAGCACACTAGTTCTTTTTCATTTATTTTTTTCTGTTCCATTATTCTGGGAAAGTAAAAATAATTCAGAATCTAAATATGTGGAAATAACATCCATGGACAAAAGCTGAAGTTTATGCTGTAAACAGGGGTTTATTTCTGTGGTTTGACTTTTTTGAACATCAAGCAGAAGGCTCTGTAGAAATCCAATTGACTTGTCACTACTTTTGTAGTTTTGCACTGCTCTCAGTTACAAATTGAGACCAAATGGACAAATCTGATATCTACAAGTTAATTTTCTTTTTGAAATCTAAACTACTATAATTCTGGAGTTCTTCTGCTTTTAAACTTCTTGCTGGTTATTTCCTAGGTTAAAATGAGAATCAAATTTCATATCATAACATCCCTTTAATTATTTGCTTTTTCCTTGTGTTTGTACTTTTGCATGCACATGTAGTAAGACATGGTTAGACGTACTTCTGTTTTTTTAAATCTATAACAGAAAATCTTAACATCTTTAACAGAAATATAAACCAAAACAAAAATGGACAAAATAATGTATTTTAACTCCCCAGAGACAAGGTAATTATGCCTTTATTTTCTAAAATGACAGAAAAAAAATCTGAAGACATCCGTGTTTTCTGCTCTTCTTTTTTTTTTTTCTCTGAATAAGATGGGCCAAATTGCCAGCAGTTCTTAAGGATTTTAAATTGTGACTACACACCATGACAAAAGTCTAATTCCTTATTCCTCTCAGGTGGAGGATCCAACTGAAGTCCATGGATTAATGCCACTAATAGTATTAATTTCACCAAGTAATAGTAGACTTTGAAGTTTTCCTTGAACCTTAATTCGAGGAATGTTACGAGTATCAAAACCATATGGCTGAAAGCCTGCGTCCAACTGCACAGCTCTAGCCTCTGCTTAGTGGGCTAAATCCATCATAAGTCTGTCTCTATTTCAAAGGAGAGTGAGGCTCCTAACATGTTAAATAATATTCATTTCAGATGGATCCATCTTGCTGGGTTGTAACCACCTACAAATGGGGCACCGTGTCGGACGTGGCTCCCTGGCATCCCTGGGCAGACCATGGGGAAAGGCAGCACTCTCTGAGCACAGCTTGCCCCATTCCACCTTTACCCTCCAGAGCTGCCTTCCTTTCTCCAATAGCTTCAGAGAAAAAGTGAATGGCTATGTAACTTTCAGCCTGGCTGTGTTAGGTGGTATGAAATTTGGGTTCTCAACAAGGGGGGTGTCTGCCCAGAAGTGAGTTTTGCAGCTGCAAGCAAGATGAGCGATGGCCCACTTAGCCAGCAGGAACCCTGTGTTGGGCTTGTGTGGCCAGGTTTGGTACTGAGGGGCTACAGGGGTGGCTTCTGTGAGAAGCTGCTGGAAGCTTCGCCTGTGTCCTATGGAGGCAACAGCAGCCAGCTCCGAGACAGAGCAGCTGGCCAGGGCTGAGCCCATCAGTGATGGTGGGAGCACCTCTGGGATAACTTCGGTAACAAAGGGAGAAAAACCTGTTGTTCAACAGCAGCCAAAGAGAGGAGTGAGGGTATGTGAGAACAACAGCCCTGCAGACACCAAGGTCAGTGAACAAGGAAGGGCAGGAGCTGCTCCAGGTGTTGGACCCGAGATTCCCCTGCAGGCACAGGGAGGGCACAGGGAGATTCCCCTGCATGGAGGGCACGGGGATACAGAGATCCACCTGCAGCTCACAGAGGACCCCATGTTGGAGCAGGTGGATACCCAGAGGGGGCTGTGACCCCATGGGAAGCTGCACTGGAGCAGGCTCCTGGCAGGAGCTGTGGCCCCAGGGAGAGGGGAGTCCATGCTGGAGCAGGTTTGCTGGCAGGACTTGTGACCCCATGGGGGACCCATGCTGGGGCAGACTGTTCCCAAAGGACTGCACCCTGAGGGAGGATCCCACACTGGAGCAGTTCATGAAGAACTGCAGCCCATGGGAAGAACCCATGTAGGAGCAGGGAATAGTTTGAGAAGTCCTTCCCCTGAGGAGGAAAAAGTGGTAGAGACAATTTCCAGTGAACTGACCACAGTCCTCGTTTCCCATCCCTCTGCGCTGCTTAGGGGAGGAGGTAGAGAAGATCAGGAGTGAAGCTGAGCCCAGGAAGAAGGGAGGGGTGGGAGGAAGGTGCTTTTTAAGTTTTGGGTTTATTTCTCATTACCCTACTCTGATTTGATTGGTGATAAATTAAAGTAATTTCCCGAAGCTGAGCCTGTTTTTCCTGTGACAGTAATTGGTGACTGATCTCTCCCTGTCCTCATCTCACACATCAGCCTTCTGGTGTATTTTCTCTCCCCTGTCCAGCTGAGGAGGGGAGTGACAGAGTGGCTTTGGTGGGCACCTGGCACCCAGCTGGGGTCACAGTTTCCCTCAGGCAGCACACAGACAGCAAGTGGGTCACAAACTGCGTGGGCCACAGGAGGAGAAATGTGCTGCCCAGAGCATCTGAAGTGCTCAGGGAGCAGATATAATGAGTGCTGCCTGTAGTGGGCTTGGTGATGACAACCACTTACCTGTTTTACCAGACATGGATGAGGTGCCACAGCTGCCAAGGAGAGAGAAAGATGGAGTGAGAAAAGAGACGTGATAATGGGAGTCCGACCACAAACAATTCTTTTCAGGAATGGTTTCTTTAATTTATCCTAAACAATGGGCAACACTGCCCAAGTATTACCTACATAGTACTTGACAACCCTCATTCTAATAGCAAGCAGCTGTTTGATTGAACCACATTTATGTCCTTTGCTTAGTGTTCATGGACATTGGTGTGATTCCAGCTTTGGTCAGCTGTTCTTCTGGCTGATCTTCCAAGTGAGTGTCTGTCCTGCACATGAAGATCTTCACTGCTCGACTTCACTGTTGCTCATTTCCCTCCTTGAAAGGCTTTATTCATTTTATCAGGGAGTAGAAATTACAAGACAACCATTGCTTGATGTGTCAATTGAAAATTTTGTGTCCAAATTGTTCTTGGGAGCCACACACAAATTTATTCTTTGAAGAATTGCTTTGAAATTTTCAAGTAGACTCACGGAATGTGGGCTTATCACACTGCACATATTTTTCAGGTGTAGAATCTTGGAGTTGCCCTAAGAGTGCTGAATTAAGATGCTGATGGTGCTTCCAAGAACAAATAAATTACAGACTGGCTCAGTCTCGTACATGTGAAGAATTCATCAAGATCATACCTGGGGTTTCATATTCATACCTGGTTTCAATTTTTACATGTGGTTGATCAGTTTTTGTATATCTTTAATACAGTGCAAAGGTCATCTTTCAAAGTTATGCAGATGCCATCAATGGCAAAATTTAGTATCAAGTATTTTAAGTCATGTCAGTATATCTTGCTATCTGGGATAAGTACCCGATTAATTCAAAACCCTCTAGAAAAGAGTTTTCTCAAACTCTATTTCTTTATTTTTTGGAAGGAGTATTGTTTCCTCACTATTTAATCTCATAGTTAAAGACCAAAAAGAGAGATGAGAAATTGAAGATTGCTATTGTAACACCACTGAAGTTAACTTGGAGCACATTTACAGACTTCATGTTGTCTTCATGTTATACAGAGAGACAGCAACAGAAGCAGAGAAACAAGAAGAAATGCATTTTTGCCTTCCTCATTTCCCTTTCTTGTGTTCATGAAAGACCATATAAATTTCTGATTAATAATATTTACACTCATATTGGCTGGATACAAAAGTTTGAAGTAAGAAAAATTTGCTGGTTTTCAATGAATATTGTTTGGAATACCTCGAATTTCATACATCAGGACAAAACATGCTGAATCTTGAACATGCTAGAAAGCTCTGTTATTCTTGCTAAATCCCCTTTTTCTTTATCTGATTAAAGAAAAATTCAAGATAGAAGTTGTAGCTTATATGAAATCCGAAGCTTAATAAATATTACAATTACCCACATAACTGTTTCCCACATAGCTGTAATACACCAGCATATTTTCCTCTGTTCTGACACATGTCTTAAGGAAGTTTGTCTCAGTAAAACCTACTGGAGAGTAAAGGGAAAAAAAATTACTTACCATTAAGTGCATTACTCAGCTTCTATGAATGCAAAATTTTAAAGCCAACTGTCTTGTACACACAAAAAAAAGAGTATTATTCTTGCCTAAGTAAACATCACACATTCACTTAGGAAACAACTGCACATTAGTGTGGAAATATCATTTAAAACACTTAGCAAACGGAAGTGTATCATCAGCATTGCAGCTTGTCCCAAAGCATTCACTGCCTGATCAGCTCACCCAAGATATGGAAAATTTCTAAGACAGGAAGCAACTTCTCCTCCCAGATTCTCACTGCCCTAACTAGCTTTGACTTGCTATTCCTTCTATGTATGCAGAGAACTTTGACTTCGTGGAGATGCCCAGCACTGCAAGATGAAATAACCTGTAAATTCTGTGGGTTTTGTACAGCAAAAATGGGTTATGTATTCAACACAGGCAAATTACAGTTAAAAGATCTATCCTATGGCAATCAAAATATGAGCTATCAGTGTCAATTTTATTAGAAGTATTAAATAAATACATAGAAGTGCTAAATGCAGTGGCACAACCACACAGCTGTTCATATAGGAACAAATGTGAAAAAACCCACACAGCCTTCAGTCCCTCCCTGTCATACATGTGTATGCAGCGTATTGTTAAGTGATGGACAAATTGTTCATGCTTAATTAAAAACTAAGAAATAACTCTAAAGTTTAGTATGGCTTTTCTAGCACAAGGCATGGATATATTTGTTGTGGAACATCAGATAGTGTGGGTTATTTTGCTGCAGCTATGAGGCTTGTAGGAAGAGGAAATCATTCTCTAACATGCTGTCATAGTTGAAGAATTCAGAGATCTCAGACACACAAAGCCATTGTTCTGAAATAAAAGCAACAGATTTCAAAGATCTGGGGGTTGGACTGAGTGATCTTTAAAGATTCCTTCCAACACCAACTATTCCATGATTCTATGAGTCTGTAAGATAAAGATGAATGGAGGATGATGGCTCAGAGCTTAGCGGGGTATGTACCAATTTGATTATTTGGGTTAGTTATGCTGCTCCATAGTGCAGGTGATGGGTCCTTGTGGAGAATGGGGCTCCTCACTGCAGGAGAGAGGAGGATGCATGAGAGGTGGAGAAACTTCAGGCTTGCTCCCTCCTGGGGCAAAAAAAGAGACTTGTACTTTATAACCTGTACAGCAGGGAGAGGTTAGCCATGGACAAGAGAGTTTTTAAAATGTCAAAAATATATCTCTGTCAAGCCTCCTATTTCTGGGATTGTGCAGAGCATAGAGGAGTCCGTAGCTACCAGGCTCATCTTCAGGAGGTTTCCCCTGAGGGTCCAGACTGAGGATTAGGATGAAATGATTCTTTTGAGAAACAACCACTGACTGCCAAGTAGGTGTTTCTTCCCCTATGGGCATTTTGTGTGAATTCTTCCTGAGTCACAATGGTTATTTACTTAACTTTCCTGCAGTCATGCGCTGGAGGAAGCATATCACATTCTTGGACACTCAGGGATAGGATCCAGGATTGTTGTGCTGTAGTTGGTATTTCCTCTGCAGTGGTGATGGGCAAGGGTTGCTGAGTTTCACATTGTTTGACTGGGAGTAGTCTAGATGTGATTGGTTTACTTTAGACTGTGATTTTTCTTCTGCTCACACGCTTGGTGGGACTGGAGAACGGTTTGAAGGCAAGGATGGACAGCTCTGTACATCTTTCCAAGTAAAAGCTCCTCCTCTGTGGAATGTTACACATTTATGGTCTTCTGCATAGATTACAAGGCAAGGTATGCACTAGTCAGAAGTGTATCACCAACTGGAGCTCCTCATATTGAGTGTCTCTTTAAAATAAAACTTCATACTTTAAAGAGCTGTTTCTGCTTAAGAGTGAAAGTAAAACAAAGGCGGTTGCTTAAAACCACCAGCTTCATTCCTGCTGTATTTTTGTCAGTGGTAAAATTTATGAGAATAGTATGTAACATGAAAAAGGTTCATATTCCCTATAAGAAATGAGATAATGCAGGAGAAAAGCTCAGGAGTAGTAACAAATGAAAAGGGTAAATATCTCTAATGCAACCAGCAAGAAGGTTTGTTTCATTTTTCTTTATCCTGGAGAATTCATTCCAAGATCATAAAAGGAATTACATCAGATTTTGCCTCTTTATTAACAAAAGCATTAAAAAAGCATAACGTGATGGACTTGCAAATGACAAAATCGCCTCTCTTAAAACATGAAAGCTCAAAATTTTGGGTACTAGGGAGGAGCTGACGAGCAAACAAACAAACAAACAAAAAAGAAGTAATCTGTTCTGAAATTTCTTTTACTAACATAGGAAAAGCTAAAAGAAAGAAAAGCTTGAGTAACTAAGATTTTCATTAAGGTGCTATTTTGTTATGTGAAAAGGAGCACTTCAAGACACTTCAAGACAGTTGGGGGTGTCTTGTATTTTGGGATCAGGAAGATCCCTTGCTCCTGCAGGTATGAATGACTGGGGAGAAGAGAACGTCCAGCTCAGCATCCTGCTGGGAGGCAGGAGCAGGTTGTCACCATGCCAAGCTGGAGAGACCACCAGTCCCAGTGCCCAGCTGGCAGACCCTGGGGAGTCTCTCTAGGAGAGGGTGTGTCGTCCAGGGGACAACCTGCCTGAGTTTATCTCAGTGAGAGAGGAGGACACAAACACACAGGAAATCAAATTACCTTAATTGCCCCAGTTATGGTACAAACGGCACACTACAACATGAAGACAACAACTCATCACCTCTGCATGCTGGAGCAGGACTAGCAGTCTCTGAGAATTGTGGTTTGAAAGGGGATGAACACTTGAAAGATCTAGGAAGTTGTCCTGACAGATGGGATGTGGCTTGGAAAGGGGAATAGTATTATGAAAATATAAATGTTTAATATTTTATGCTGTGTTAGGAGTGCATTCCAGTTAAACCAAAATTCAAATGGTCTTCAACAAATGTACAACAAACAGATCATGAAATCAAACTCAAATAATAGTCACAGGTTTTTTTAAAAAATCACTCTCTGGATTCGATATTGCCTCTAGGAAGGCTGTTTTGTACACAAAGCTGTTTCTCATCCTTAAAAGCTGGTTTAAAATGTTACATTGGGAAAAGCAGCAAAATAAAGAAAAAATACTTGAAAAGAAAGGGTTCATTTCTTTCTTCTGTCTTGACAAGGAGGATACAGTATCAAGAACATTGTCTGAGACTTAGAAAATTGAGTTTCTGGGAGTCTGACTGCTAAGATCATTCAGTCCCCAAAGCCCGTGGGAAGGTTATTCAGCCATGAGTAGACTGTGTCACTGTTTTCATATCTTATCTGCGAGGAGCCAGCTCGACTCATGAGCATTTGCAACAACTGGAATGTGCTTCAGAGATGCCAGAGTGACTCTTGAGTCTGCAATAGCTCTGCCACTGGGTTTTCCTGTCTGTGGTGTCAGGCTTAGGCTGTCCTAGGTAGTGGAGAGCTGGTGGCATAAGGAACGTATCATGTGGATAAGGTTGGTGCTCTTAATCCTCTTTTTATTCTAACCTAAACCCCATATTATTAGCTGACAAGTGGTGAATGATTCCTAATCTGTTAATCTAACACGATTCAAAGGGATGATAAAAATAGTGTGTTGCTTTACAGGCATTCATTTATGGAAATAAACTTTATCAAGTGTGCAAAAATTAGGGTGGGTAATTCCAGCCTTACATTTCATACATCCCAGTTCCTAGAATTGATGTCTTTTAAAATAAAATACTAAGATGCTGTGAATCTATAACATGTCTTATTTGGTGGTTGTACTGCATCATTGCAGTAAATATTGATTTAGGCAACTAAGTCTCCTGAGATGAAATTAGGCATGGAGGAACAAACTCTGCCTACAAAAACAAAATCAGATGTATTTAAAAGTATAGTAATGCTTGTATTAGAGATTTAGAATGTTAGTTTTCTGATTCGTTATTGAGTATTTTTGTTCTGTTGGGAGGCTGGACGTTCCAGAAGTTTTTGTAGGAAGCTCAGCACTGCAGGGATGGCTGAGCTAAGTCACTGGATCTTCAGGAGTTCAACTGCTTTGATCTGTCAGATGGGAATTCTTGGGTACAATCTGGAGGACAAAGGTTTGGGTTCCTCATCAGCATCATGCTGCCCATCACATCCACCAGCCACATCCAGGATGTATCTGATAACACCATTGGCCCAAAACAGGGAAAAGGTTGTTATAACTTGTTCTAGAGGGTTTACTTTTCATCCACTGACACATAAATGAATGAATATTTTAAATTTTCATAGGTGAGCACTTAAACACATTATTGGGGTTTGCTGAATAATTTTATTAGTGATATATAATATTCTCTGTTCTGAGCAATATAAGTATGATTTTTTTTGCTTATGAAAAAGGTCTTTTCTTCAAGAATAACCATCTTTAGCACATGTTAGAAATGGGGTGACAAGCTAGTATAAGAACCAACAATTCTCAGTTGCTGTATGTAGTGAAATAACTCCTAACAGGCATCTTTGCTTTTAGCCTACTTTTGTCTGCCTACAAAGAACTTTGCTTGTCAAGAACTGTAGGTACCTACTCCTCAAGTGGAAAGAATAGCTGGCCTCCAGCCTCCCACAGGGAGACCTGAGAATTAAAAAGATCTTTTAGAGAACCTAAGAATGGCTTTAGCCCCTTCAGCAGCTGAATAAGGTTTTATAATAGAAGTGCAAACGCACGTGCTGCAACTCTCAGTGAAAAGCTGTCATGATACCACAGTATTTGCAATCTAAACCTCAGCTTTTCCAGGCATTCTCCTGCACTTTATAAGTGCTTCTGATGTACAAATAATTTCTGGCACAGCTCTTGATAATTCTTGACAAATATTTGAAAATTACAATCTCCCGTTATGAATGTGAATTAAATGGGTGTGCAGAGAGCTTTCCCCTCAGCACATAGCATAGAGCAGAACGGGCAGGGGCTGTCTCAAACGAGCTGCAGAATTGTTAGCAGTGAACATCACACACCACAGGCAGGTGTGCACCTGGTTGCCTCAGCTCAGTCGAGTTCCTGGTGTGCTCGGGTAGTGCTGGTGGTGGGGACCTTTATAAATGCACATGACAACAGCTCCTGCCAGCGCCAAACTCCTCAGCATGAGCAGCAACAACTTCTGAGCTTCTTTGTTGCCCAGAAGAAATAGTCACTTCTTGGGACACAAAGGTTTGTACTTCCAAGGCAGCATCAGCTGCTGGATTTGAGTGCAAGTCATGGAGCTGTAAATCCCTCCCAGAGTGCCATGAAAGCCACTAACCCAACACCACTCATCTTTCCAAGGAGATATCATTGCCCAATTCTTCCTGCATGTTCTCCCCTTCCTCCAGTCCTCCTGGCTTCTCTCTGCACTTGCCCTTTTCTTCTCTGACCTTCGATGACACAATTACCTCTCCCACACCATTCATCATAATTTTATCTCCCATTCTCGCCCTTGCCCCTTCCTCCGGGTAATTCTGCCTCTACTCCATGTGGTTCACAGGGAAATGCCTTTTCTCTCTTTGGTTTCCCTTTCTTCACTCCAGCTGCCCTGGACCTTTAGTTTCTGATGTCCTTCTGTCCCCCTGTGCCAAGGGAGGGACAGTTCTGGAAAGGTGTGCCTGTTTGAGAGGACAGGGGATAGTTTGCTTTCAGAATGCTGTGTTTTTAGGACTGAGGCATTGAAAACATATGTATTTTATAGAGTCAGGAGTACATCTAACCCCATTGCATGCTCCTACCTTGTCTTCTGTCCTGACAGTTTAAAAGGGGCAAAAAATTAAATTTATCCACATTGTACCATCCTTTATGTTCTCTGCCTGGTCTAGCTGCAGTCTCTCCCTGGGCATGTGCACATGCAGCCAGAAGCTGAGGGAGCATAACCCAGTTTCCCTCTGTCCACCCCAGGGAGAAGAGAGGAGAAGCTGTGACCAGAGTGACTGCACAGGGGATTCAGTCAATTCCCAGCCTCATGCCTTCCCACTCCTCCCCTGTTCAAGGAACTCTCCAGCTGTCTCTGTGTTTACTTCTGCCTTCCCTGTGGCATTTTCTTAGAGTCTCTGTTCCTCTTTTGCATGCTGGAGAGAATGTTATCTGCAGCCCTCTTTTTTTCTCTTCTGCTGGACTGGGCATGCCTGGGCTCCTCCAGAGCTCTTATCCTGCCAAGGCAATGAAAGACGATGCATTCATTGCTTCCCCTCGTTCATGCCACCCCTAACAACAACAACAACAACAACAACAAAATCCTTTCCATCCCAGCCTGGTTCCTCTCTGCTGTTTTCAGCTGACTTTTTAGTAGGCCTGTGTTTGTCATTGTGAGATTGACTGCACAAAAACTGTAGGTGTAAATTTAATAAAAATACATCTGTAAACATTACAGCACTCAGCATCATGGTTTTTATAAAATGTAAAGTAAAGCTGGCTGTCCATATCATAGGTTTAGGGTGGTAGCTAGCAGGGCTTTATTTCAAGGTTATGTTCCTTGATAATTTTCCAGGTGAGACACTAAAGAAAAATACCCATAAAGTTTCTGAAAGGAAAAGAAGAGGCATCTCAGACTGATGTGGTGCCCTATTGTAACAGTCAAACAGGATTTTTCAGAGCTAGATGAAAGCATGATAAATTGGTGAGAGGAAGGGTCAGTCAGTTACAGGGGGAAAAAACCCATGAAGTTTGCCCTCCTGGCTACATTCATGGACTGGATGACATTCCTGCTGCATGACAAATGTGCAGGCATCATCTTCCCAAGCTGGAAGGAGATACAGCAAGAATGTGGGAGAAACCAGATGAAGCCAAGAGCATGATGGAAGGATTTAGGAAATTAACCCCTTCTTTAGGAAAGGAACTAGGCTAGTGATAAATATCCATAAGGGGAGGGGTGGTGAGGGAACAAAGATGAGAAACGTGTCAGGCATGCTGAGAGGAGGCAGGACAGCAAGACACGGGATGCAGGCCCCCTAAAAGGCTTGTCTAAGTTGGTCTCTAAAGGCTTACATGATCTTTTACAAGCCTTTAACATAGACATTGCTGAATCCTCATTGCTCAAGTCTCCATGCTCTTGGTTTTGCCCTCTTTCTGTCTTCTCTGGGCTGTCTGTGATGCTTTGGTGTTGGAGGAGGAAAGCAGCCCAGTTTATGGCTTCTACCTTGCAGTACTGCTGCCCAGCATATTTACTCCTCTACCAGTGCTGACAGTTTGTCCTGTCAGTAGTCAGAGGTGCCATTTCTGGCACAATTACGGGGAACAACTGTAGTGGTGTGACAAAAAATGAGGTTTCTGGAGCCTTTATTCCATGCACACTTGAGAATCTCTGCATGGCCTCCTTGACCATATGCCTGCATGAGCTTGGCAGAGCCCAGGTGAGTTGTGGGGTTAAAGACCACATAGAGTGAAATAAAGCATCCCAGCTCCCAGGAATGAGAGCCTAAGGGGGAGCGTACAGCAGGTGTAAAGAGTGATGAAGTAGCTGCATTTGAGCCTACTCTACTTCCACAGCATACAATGGGTAAGTGGGAAGGCAGCTTACAGTAGATATGGAGTCATCATTAAAGCAAGGCTTGCATGTTCAGCCTCTGTACATTTCTAAACAAGGGAGGGCAGCAGCTTTTTTGGTAGCTGGGTTCAGCTATCTCACACATCCCTGTCTCACCCCTCCTCCCACTCCTTCATCCCGAGAAACACAGAACTGTGCACCTCCAGAGGAAGCTGAGAAAGGAAGGAGGTTGATCATTAGGCTTTCTAGATTCCTTATTGTCAGACCCTCCAGAACCTGCCTTGAGCAGCAGTCCCTCCAGAGCAGCCTTTCTCCAAGGTATCTTGGGAAAGCTTGAGGTATGGAAGCAAAGCTATGGGCATGCATGGAAACACACCAAGTTATGCCATCTGAGCTAAAGGATCCTTCAGGATGCTCGAGAGTTTGGTAATTCCAGAATCATGGCTGTATTTGACAAAGCAAGCCTGGAAAAGTATCATCAGTTTTGCCTAAGTCTTCCCTGAGAGGCTCGGTTCACTGTGGCAAGGCCAGGGTGTGATGTTCCCTGCGGCTCTGAACGAGTCCAGCAGGCACATGCAAAAGGTTTGTCATGAAATGGACTTCTGCTTTCAGTCTGATGTAAACTCTGGAAAACGTCTACCCCCAAGTAACAGGCAACTGAAAATTAAGTTATAATGGACAGTTTCAGGCGATCATAATGTAAATGTCTGTACTACTTGGCATATATCTACCAATAACATTTATTTACATTGTGAGCTTACTGAATCAAAGTGCCTACTGGAAAAAGCTTGGAATCGTGCAAGGAGCCCCTGAGAACTGCACCAAGCTGGACCAGTGGAACAACAGAAGGTTTTCTTAAGCTTATTGGCAATTGAACCTAAAATAAAAAGCTACAATTTTAACAGTTTACAGACCACGATAGAAAAATAAGCAAAACTTTCATAGCTATGTGCTCAGTTTCCTTGTTTACCACAAGGCTGTGTCTGAACTGTCACATTTCAGCTCTATTTTTAGGCAACATTCATGGAGAGGAACCACAAGATCCAGAGCTCCTATGAGCTGTGCGTTTCCCAGGGAGACCTCAGGGAGCAGCTGATGTCTTGTTTGCTCTTCCAAAGAGGGGGGCTCTGAGCTCCCTCTTTCCTGCCACAGCCTTCTGAGAAAGGCAAAGAAGGGCATTTCTTCCTCACACCCCCTGGGATGTGCCAGGAGCGTCCTCACGGCGGGACAGTGCTGCCAGCACTGACTCTGTGCCACGTAATCCCAAAAACAACCCACCAAGAGCTGCTGGATGAAGCAGGAATTGCATGTTGCAAACTAAGCCCGAAGTTTAATCATTCCTGAGGTAATGTACCTAAGAAGGAAATGAAACCCGTCTCTAGAAGAGTGATATATTTGCTTATTGTCTGAGGAACTAAATACTGTGAAAAGGAAAACAGAGTCTGTAAAGTGTTTCACCATTCTTTGTGCAGCTCAGAGGGTAAAACCTTGCTTTTACTGCCTATAGACATAGAGGTAGAAGCCATCCCCTGGTGCAAGACTGAATTTAAAGTGAAAGAATTGATATGATTATGCCATAAACTTCATTCATACTGAAAATGAAAGCAAAACCCATGAAGGATCTACATGAATCCTTAAAGTGACATTAACTTAATGAAAAATCCACTTCACTTTGTCTGCAAGCATGTCAGGAGCAGGAGGATTTAGTGCTGAGGAAGCACACAGTTTATTTAAACTTACCCTTTAGCAGCTGTAGAGGGGTTTGAAACATCCCCACATCCCCTCAGGGGCTCCTGGATGAAGGTGATGGGTTTGGTTCAGGACCACAGGGGAGGTGCAACTCTCGTCGCTCTATTAAGAGAAATAATCTGGGAATAACTGCTGGGGTGTTTATATGGCATAGCTAACACAAATAAATCAATTCAGCAAATGCTGCTTTTCCCTTTCCCCCAAATGTGTTCATGGATCCTGTGCAGCACTTACAGGGCTCAGGCAGAGCAGCTGTTTCCCTCATGATTTCCCCTTTTCAGTCACACTTGACAAAACTGTGGTTTCTCTCTCTTCTTGGAAAGACTAATGTCTGATGTCTGCTCAAATCTACTGAGTAAATAAAACATCAAAACATCGGGTGGTGTCCCTGTGTACATTTAGGAGTGCAAAAAGTGGCAAAATAGGTTTGTTTGGGCTGCTCTTGACTAAGGGCAATCATTCCCACAGCACCCACCTCTGTGCTGCCTAAAGGCAGCCAAAGGGCCTCTCTCTGAAAAGGCATCACATTTACCTTTGGACAGGTGAATCTCCCACCTTTTAGCTTTTATTCCATTTGCCCCCTTCAAAGATAGACCAAAGCTGATGATTTGCTAATAAGATTAGATTATAATTTTAACCTGTTAAATAAAATTAGTACAAACACAACATAATGGTTATAATATAAAATATAATTTAGTATCATTATTATCAATATCTGAACACAGAGCTGGAATAATTCCAGTATGATCAGCAGCAGAGAACCCATGTCTCAATGCTGAGTCTTTCCAATGAAGATAAATTGCATTTAGATACTTTCATGCATGCTTCAGCCTAGTCAAGGCAATTTGTTGGTTTTTTCTCTTTGAAATAATAAATTTCTGTCTGTACCTCTTACCTCTAAATTGAGTAAATATAATATGGATGTCCATGAAACCTTGGGAATTACATAACAGTCAAAATTCAATGACTACTGATTTGCATTTGTTAAATTCCTTTTGCATTGAGGTTTACCATTTAATGTGAACTCCTGGTGATCCCGAAATAATTCACAGCTTTTTAGTGGTTTCAACAGGGCATCAAAGCAGACACATCCCAGAGAGATGAGGAAAAAACACCTCACAGTAAAATAAAACAACCACTTTACTACAAGAAAAATGCTATCAACACAACTAAATTTAGTATGATGTATGTAGATGGGATTTTTGCAAAAATACGGGCAGCCCCTACCTATTTTTACACCTATTTGGTTATAACACTTTTATAACTGGTACAGACCCACAGACGTATTTTCCCTTTCTTGGTGGTGCTGTAGCTTGTCTGGTTTTGCACCTGACAAGCCAAAAGCATCTACATTCTAACCTTGTCCAGAAAGAAGATTGTACCAATTTATCTCAATCTTTTCTAAATTGGAGTAGTTAAATTGCTACGTGTGTGTGTGCAGCTGATGGTGTTGATCTACACTTCTCTTCCAATTAATCTCTCTGGCAGCTGCAGCACATCCTGCCTACCAACCAGTCCCTGAGTGTGCTTGGGAGAAGTTCAAAGACTGCAACTAGAAAAGGACTGGGCTGCAAACGAGCCAAAGCAGAACTGAAACTGAAGTCCCAACGTGTTTTGCTTATTGCTCAGACCTTCTTTGTAGTGCGACGTCTCACTGTGCCCCAGATTAGGAGGTTTGTCACCAGGGACTGTTTGAAGCCTGTTTGATAGACCACATTTTCTAACGCTGTTGAAATACATTGCCCTTTCCAGAGGTGCAGTGCAGAAATAATTACTTGTCTTTATAAGAATTAAGCTTAACAACCACCTTTAAACTTAGTCATTCTCACCTTTCTGCTTAGGATTTCATTTGACCAACATTTAGGCGGACAGGTTCTGATGCTCCCATCACTCTTAAGTGGTTCCTCTCACCACCAGCATCTTGTCCCTGTCCCTGGGCTCCCTGTTTCACCATGCTGTTGTAAATGCTTGTGCAGTTCCTCAAGGCGAAAAAGGGAAAGAAAGAAAAAGGGTTGCCTTTAACTGTATCAGCCTCCTGACACTACTTTGCCTTGCGGATATAGAACCAATTTTGCCAGAGAGGGGAGGAGGCAGCATGGCTGAGAATGATGGCTGGGAGAAAGGGGAGAGGAGGGCACCACCTTTCAGTGGCTGTGCTGACTTGGGGCATTTGTCAAGCTGCACACCCTTCAGATCAACCTCTTACTTCACATGATGCCTCCTCCTAAGGAATTCTCCACTGATATTTGTCATGTTGACCAAGTGTATCCAGTCGTGTCTCACCCTGGTAGCTGAGCCTGTCTGGGGCTGACTCTCACTGCCTGGGATGCCACATAGCAGTCCTGGCCAGTGGGGTTCAACCCTCAATCAGTGTCAGATATTCAGTGATAACAAGTGGGTGCAAAGACTTTGCTGTGGCCTGACTGAAAGGCAAGAGTAAAGCTTATTTGCTTACCTGGGCCTGTAATTAAACCACTAGGACACTAAAGTCTTAATCCGATTGAAAGTTCTTTGATTACAGCATTTAAAAATGTGCCCTCATTACAAACTCAGCAGGCCCAATTTTTTTGCAATTATACACATTAATAAGTGGTATAGGAAAATCAGGACAGCCCAGAGGACTTGAGGATGGCAACTGCTCCTGAGAAGGATGCGGATGTGTTGCTCAGGAGTGATCAGAAGCTGCTGCCAGGCAACAAGGGACCTGAGAGGAACCTCCTGGGATGAGGGGCAGGGCCTAGATCATCTCATCTTCCAGAGGGAGATGAGACTTGCGAGGGCCTCCCCACCACTGCAGAGAGCAGCTCCAGGGAAGCAGAGCAGGGACAGGTGCTCTTTTCCTCGGGGCTGCCAGAGAACCAAGCACTAGCAAATGATTTTTGTTAAAACTCTTTCAAGCTGGCTTTATCACAAGCATAGCTGTGAGATAAATGGGGACATCTCATTTAGCAAGAGAAAGGACCCAGCCCTGGCCTTGTGTTGGTCTCTTTGGATCAGGGAAGAGAAATCGTGGTGGTCATGAAAATGACCATGACAAAAGAAGCTTTTCTAACTGAGCATGGTCTTTGTTGCCACACTTGCCTTTTTCTTGAAGCCTTATTTGAGATCCTTGGGATGTGACTTAGGCTTGACTTAACTAAGCTCTGGCTCTTGAATGTAGTTTTCTCACCAGCTGCTGTGCTGGTCCTTTGTTGGAGAAACAAGAAACAGGACAGGAAAGGAGGCCACAGACTGGTGACCATTTCATATTGGACAAAATAATCAAACTAATCTCCTTTTACAATGCCAAGAATGAAAAAACGGTGATAAAGAGACAGTTACTTGAAAAAGTTATGGATTAATCATAAATTAGCGTTAAGGGCACTCAGAAAACCACAACCCGTTTTGGCTGAAGAAAGTTCTGGTGGTCACTGCTGCTTCATGGCTCACCTGCTGACTCCACTGTATTGCCATTTTGGAGGCAGGTGGACTTTGAGGTGACAGCCTAGGCAAGGTTTGAAGGCTCTGTCTCCTGCCAGTGCAAGCTATGAGGCAGAAGAGGCAGTAGATGAGCAGGTAACAGTCTCAGGGTTTTGAACTCTACCTGTTATCTCTGCCTTAGAGAAGAAGGCTCCCCATACTTGATGGAAGCACATCTACCACATTAACAAGCAGCATTTCAAATGAAATGCTCTCATGTTTCAGGAGGCTGGGAAGCAGAAGTTCAAGGTAAACATAAAGTTACTGGAGTTGAACATGTTACTTCTCATTATCCAAGGTAAGGTAACTTGTTCTGAGCGAGCTTCAACTGAAAGGTGTTGAGCCTTGACAGAAAACCTCTGTCCTGGAGGTTCAGCCGGGACAGTCCCTGTCCCTTTCCATCCTTGTGGCCTCCTCTGTGCCTTCCTGCCCTCCCCACCAGCGCTCCTTAGATACTGATGTGAGCCAGACCAGGGAGACAAAAGGAGAGAAAGAAAATCCCTTCTTCTGAAGGGTGAGTTTAACTGGCTCCCAGGAGAAGTCTCAGTGCCAGCAAGGAGGAGGACGAGGAGGAGGAAGGGTGGGAACAGGCACTGGGCATAGCAGAGGGGGAGTTTTCAAGTGGTTAGACAGGCTTTTTGCTGTAATGTCAAACCACACCTGGAGTTACACCAGCGTGGAGCTGGGAGCTGGGAGCGCGTGGGACGGGTGACATGGCCTTCTGCCACTGCTCCATTTTATTGTCACACTGTTAGAGCAGTGGCCTTCCCATCCAAGGCTGGCATTCCCTGCAGCCTTAAAGGAACCGTTCATTTACCAGGTGAGTCCCATTAGCTGCAGGGGTGGCCCTGAAGAGCAGAGACCTCTGTGTGCTGGACAGACAGCACCTGGTTCTTGTCAAACACAGCCACGGATGTCAGGTGAGAATTACAGAAATATGGAGCACACACTGAGCATGATGCCTGTGCAGTGGTGTGACTGAAAGGGCTGGCATGGAAGGACATTTTGGGACAAAACGGATCTCTTTAGACTTCTGCAGTATAGACAGCTGCACTGACATGGCTGGCACGGCTCCCTTTGGAGTCAGCTGGAGAGGAGCAAGCCCTTTAAAGATGCAGTTCATCCCATCCTGGTGTAGATACACACAGCTAAAGACAATAAATACTTCTCTGAAATTTTAAAAGGCTAAAGTCTCCATAGGCAACTCTTTTTAAATGAGAGAGTCATGCCCTATGAGGGCCTTTTTTTTTCCAGGTGACACTGCAGAGAGCCTTTGGTGGCTTGCAGGAGTGGACACTTGGCCAGAGGAATCCCACCATTTCTCTCCCATGACCTGAAGGATGAGGAAATGTGGTAACACATTTCTCTAAGTTTGCAGAATCACAAGCAATTCACGTCGCAAAGTAATAACTAAAAATTGCATCAGACTCCAAGGGAAAAGTAGTGATGAAAGAAGGAACTGCATTCCATTCTCTGAAAACCAAAAAGCTGTTGAAAGAAGAAGAAAAATTCCACAAATTCAGCTCTGTTTTGTGCTGGGGCAGATATTTCTACGCAGTGGGATGCTGACCACACAGCTGCCCCTTTGCAGCTAAGCCTTGACACCTGTAATGAAGGTTGTTTTGGTTTCTTTTGCCATTAGCACCTTCAGATGTATTCTTTCGTTTAGCAAAATGTTATTTGGCTCCCTCTAAAGCCAAAGATAGATGCAACTTGATTTTTTTCCTGAACATCAATCACATTTAGGGCTATGTAAACCCTCAAGGCAATAACTGCTCAGGAATAGACTGTACTGTTCAGTGCAGAAGCCCAGGCTGCTGCCACAGAGTTTTGCCAGCTGTGGGGAGCTGCCAACACACCTCCATCACCTGGGGGTATAAAGAGGCAGAGCTGCCTCTCTGCTGCCAGAAGAAAGCCCTTGTGCAGACACGGTCACGCTGGCAACACTGTCAGCACTCCTTCCCTCCAGGGGCTGGATCTCTGCTGTGGCAGAGACACAAAGGTTTGTCCATTTACCTGCAGCAGGGACGTTCTGTCAACAGAGTGCACAGGTTGGACTTCAGTGCAGCAGAAGTGGTGCCTGTCATGCTTGACCTTGATGTCTGTGCATTTCATTTCTTTCAGCAAAAGGTTTTGACTGCTGATTTCGACTCAAACATTTTGGGGCTGCTGGTGATGGGCTATTTAGCATATTAATGGAATAAACACTCCTCAGCAAGTCACACTTCATCATAGATTGTTTAACTTCCCTTGCATTATCTTACAAAATAGTATGCATCTATTCAAATGACTTTTATTCTTAACATGTCTGAGGTGCTCATGAAAGTGTAAAATAGACGTTTAACAACAAGTTCTTCTCCCTTCTTAAATTTTGGCTTCATTTGCTCTTTTATTTAAATGAGGGGTCACAACTGGCCATTGAATGACGACATTTACTTGGTTTTGTAAAAAACATGCCCTCCTGTAACATCTTTGAAAGGCAGTAGGCATACACTGACAGCTCCTTTCTCTGTAAGAGGAGTGCATATCCCTTTGCCTCGATGAGAAACATGCAAAGCAATGCTGTCATTTAAACCAGGCTGCTAATACCTGATCCTGCAAGGGTTAAATGGTGTCATTGCAGTTTCACTTCCTCTCAGACAGAGAGAACTACCCTGTATGAAATAATTTGTTTATATTCCTTTCCTGTTCCAGACAGAGTTACCAAGCACATTAATATGACTACTGCATCAAACCCTTGCATTCCTTTCACACAAAGCAATTTAAAAGCAATTTTTTGAGTGAGTTTTCTTTTCTTGACCTCTTCTCTAAATAAAACTGATCCTCAGAAAATTTTGCATTAGGTAAGTAATTGGCCTGGATAAAAGCCTTTGCCCTCTAGAAGCATTTTCAAGTGTTTGGAGTGATAAACTCTTGTCTTTAGGGACCAGTAATCCAGCAGACTGTTGTGATTCTGTAAGTGGCAGATGCAATAGATGTGCAAGTTCAGGTATGCATTTCAAGAGAATACCTCTTGGCTGCTATTAAACAATCACTGGATAATACAAAGTAAAATGCTTTTCTAAAGAAGTTTTATGAAGTCTCTGAGCCTGCTGGATCATAGATAAATGACTGCTAAAAGAAAAGCTCATCGACAGCAGCATGTGAGACCAGGCTTTAGATAAATTCTGTATGAAGCACCCGAGTGGGGACAAGGTGGGGACAAGAGCAGAAATCCAGGATGTACAAGGCTAATTCCAAACCTGCTGTACAATGCTCAGCTTTCTTGCTCAGGCTGTACTCTTCACTCAGTTGCACAAGAAATGGTGACAAGATTAGTGTCAAGCTACCAGAACTTTTTTTAGGTTACTCTAAGGATGAAAGCAGGACAGAAGAGTCTGGGGAAAGGTATGGGAAGGGAAAAGAGATGCTAGGAGCAGAAAGAAGAATTTCTTCTACTATACTTTTTCTCCTCTGTAGTCTTCTTTGGGCAGCCCAGTCTTGCTCCAGGGACAGCTGTACAAGCTGTAGTTTGACAAAGGTCCTTTTGCCTGACACTTTTGTATTCCCTGCTACCTTTTTTCCTCTAGTCAAAACAGAAAGCATGTCTGCAACGACGACTACATGTGTATTTAAATGGTGCAGGTGATGATCCTGTGGAGAAAATGGCCTTGTTTCTTGATTCCACTCTTCTCCTTTGCCACGGTAGGTCATTTCCATTTGCCCTTTCAATGCTGCTCCTCTCCCATATTTTTTCCTCTGCCTGCCTTGAAATCAAATCAGACAGCACCCTAGCTCAGGACAGCAGGCTGCGACTCAGTTTTTTCTAGCAGGAGTTTCAGTGGAAGGTGGGAATTCACTGTGTGGCAGGGCTGGAAAAGGCTCTTCAAGCACAGCAGTGCTGCTGCACTAAAAATTTCTTGCAATGGAGAAACACTCGAATATTCTTAATTTCAAGGAAACTGTTGGTAGTTTCTGTGGGTTGTTTGCCAAAGATTTATCATGCATGTGTATTTAAATAAAGGCCATGGTATCTGCTTAGCAGCAGGAGGGCATTAGTGTGTGACAATGCTCCCCTGCATCCATTCCCTGGGATCTGGCCAAAGCAACCTTCCCATGCACTGTATGAAAAAAAGTCCTCTGAGTTGCCTTCTCTTAAAGATGTCAACCCAAGACTTTCTTCTGTAGTTTTCTCTAATGCTGTTACTCACCTTCGTGCTCATTTCTGCCTTTCACATGCACGACCTCAGCCTCTGAGGCTGAGGCAAGTAAGAGCAGAGAGTCCTTCATGTGGCAGGAGCTCGGTTCCTCCCTCCATCCCAGGAAGTTGCCTCCAAGCTCCATAGGCACAGACTAAAACTACTGAAGGAAGGAAAAGTTTGCTCAATGCTGGACGGGGAGTAAAAATTAAAGTCCATTTCGCATGATGATTCAAAGGATGAGAGAAACTCTAAGAGCTTAGAGAGACCCTGTGGAGGAGAAAACAGAGACATGGACGACTGATGATTTACACTTAGTATTTGAAAGACATATACACAAATCCTAGTTAAGTCCCTCTGATAAGTGAATCACTGCCACCAGTTTTAAAATGTCAAATTATCCTAATGTTCAAAATGATTGCTGAGATGGCAGTTCTTTTCTAAATCCCTGTTTTCAGTTGCTCCATATCTTACCTTTGGAAGTGAAATTTTTCCATTAGCCTTGACTTGGAAATGAAAAATTGTGCACTTTGAAAACTCAATTTCAAACAATGCTACCCAGCATAAAGTAGACTCTGTTCTTCTGAAAAATGTGTGGCTGCCCGACATCTTCTAGCAAAGCCGTTTGCTTTATAATTTTCAGTCTTATGATTCTGACAGGTAGGGAAAAATGTGCAAGGAGAAATACTGCGCAGATATTAGGGCTTAGGAAAAATTGCTCTCTATTTGGCAAAAGTTGATTTTAATTTTTTACGTTCCGAAAAAAAGGAATTACTGGTGACACAGATACTCTTACAGAGTTTTGAAACCACTCTTTCAGCTACAAATGACTATCTGATTTTATTAAAGGGATTATTTGGAAGCATCATACAGCTCCTGTACAGGTACAATAATACAAGTCTTGTATTCTGCACGAGCTCTACTTCCATGAGGCCCAAAGCCCACCTGACCCACCACCTGTGGTCAGGTTTGTGGCACTGGAGCCAGGGGAAGGCAAACACTCGGGAGGTGGAGACAGGACCACAGCCCGAGCAGAATTACTTGCAGGCCTTGTGGTGATCAAGGCTCCAGAGAATGTGCTCACCTGGATGGCCTGGATAAAAGAGCTCTCAATGAAATTTTTAAAAATAAGGACTTTTTAAGCTCCACAAACATTTGGATGGGAGAGAGGAAGCACTCTGGTTCTGCGCCTCTGCAGTGGGAAGGGCTGCTTGTGGATGGTGACTCCACAGAGTGACATTTTTGCCTGCAAACACAGCTCTAGGTCAGCAGCTGAACTGTGGTTACCAGAAAAGCAGAACATTAGTAACAAAGCAGGTATCCTGTGTCTGGAGCAGGGGTTGTCTCTCCATGCCCTGCAGGCTCACGGAGCTGGGTAAAGGTGAGGGGGAGCAATCACTCCCTGCTCTGCCGAACCTGATCAAAGCATCTCCAACTAACACCTTCAGATAACAGTGGGGCTGAGAGAGACTGTAAAGGCTGACAGGGCTCCACTTTTAAAAATCAGGAATCATTGCTCTCACAGCAGAGGGGTGTCTTTTCATGATGTTTTATACAAATCCCTTTTATAAATGGTTAAGGACACGCACACGACCAGCTCCCACCTAGGCAGCAACCTCCCTCTGGCACAGATCCATTTCATTTCTGCAAAGTCCTTAAGTACATGCTTAACTTTAACCACCTGAACTGTCCCGCTGGAGCCACGGAGATGACTCATGAACTAAAGTTAGTCCCCTGCTTGCGTATCCTGCTGACTGTGGGCTTCTGCAGTATCTACTGCCAGATGTTTGGGAGAGGAAATGAAAGAAACTCTGTAGTGGATAGTTAAGGGAGTAATTAACTAACAGAGGAAACTTTGTATTGCTTCCAAATAACTGAAAAGTGATCTAACGTGACAGTTGATATTTTGGTAGTCCAGACATAGGTTTAAACCATTTTTAGTCCTATTCAGGTCTTGATGACCTCTTTTATGTTTAGTCTCCTGGATTCTTCTCTAATGCTCCAGTCTGTCCACACTGGGCTTTATCAACTTTGTGGTTTTGTCCTAATTTAAATATGCATTAATATTCTTCAGGCACTTACCATTAAATACAAAATTGCTGGGTAAGAAGAAAGAAAAATGCTATGCTCAATGGATGTAATGCTCCACTGTAGAAAGGCTAGAGTAGAAGATGGTGGGGTTACCAGCATATCTCTACTTCTGCAACCCATACGCTGGTTTTCTTTTCTTTTTTCCTTTCCAGCATACTCATCTTTCACTTGGATTGTCTTCAAGGGAGCACAGTACAAGCTCTGCACAAACAGCACAGTGCTGGGACAGTGTTAACAGGAGACTTCAGCCTGAAATCTCACAACAATTTCCTATGCCATAAGCAGCACCCAATCACAATAAGGTCTTTCATTCGGATTATACAACCCCGCACAATGCCCCACACCGGGCTGCTCCCACAGCCAGAGCCCAGTGTTAAAGGCAACCCTTCCCACAAATCCCACCCTGCAGGATCCCTCCGGTGTATTCTCCGTAGGACAGATCAGGCAACCGTCACTTGCAGGACCTCGTGCATTTTGTGGCTGTGCTGTTTTTCCAGCTCTGGGTTACGTGGAGTTTTAGAGAAAAGTGTTGCAGGCTTGTGACAGGCTGTCACTATCTGAAAGAGAGACAGTGAGAGATTTATTAGGGGAATCTGCTTCGCCTCAAACACAGCCTTCTTTGAGGGCTGACACTTCATTTCTTCCTGGTGCCACCTCCATGGGTTTTAATTCCCCAAGTGACAGCAGTGGAATAAAACTCACCATCTCCTGTCTTCCTCACCAGTGTGGACTTAGCCCTGAAATTGCCCAGGACTGCTCATACGTAAATGACCATCTCAGATCCTACCTGAGCTGCTTCCACTGGGCCATGCTGGCTGAGCTGCTGTTCCATTTGCTGGCAGTTCCTGTGGAGGTCAGTCTCTGGCTGGGTCTCCCACTTCGTTCAAAAGCAGGCTGCTCCAGCACAGGCCTGACAGGCTAGAGGGGGACTGAGCAGGAAGCCTTGTCTTGCTAATGCCTGGTGGGGTGACTTAATTCTGGAATAAATTCCTCTGGAATGAAGACATGCAGGACAACCCTTTCTGCAATCACTAGCTTAGTTTTGAAAAGCAGAGGAGAAATAGCACACAAGAGGCCACACTCAAAATGAAACCAACTGCTTCAAATTCCTTCAGTGTGAGTCCTGCCTTTCCTGAACGTCTATGGGAACTCAGCCAGTAACTGCCCTTGTGCTACAGTTTCTCCCTTTGTATTAGTGTCCAGCAAAGCCTGATCTCCACATCAGCTCAGAAGATGGCACAGCACTGACTTCTAGTCTGAAAGAGCACACAGAGGTATTGTGAATATGTACCTTATTCTTAACTTTTATCCTATATGACAGCTACTTTTACTTATGCCATACCCTATACAGCAGACCTCTCTTCCTTGCTAACACTGGAAAGGAAACAAAGGCTTGTTGTTTCTCTGAAGTAGTAGAGCTACTCTTAATTTCCACACAGAAAAGCCCTTCCCACCATTTATTCTGTCCAGAAAAAGATCATAGATGGCAATGGGTGAGACACTGACTGATGTTTTAGAAAATTCCTCCACTACTCTTCTAGCAGAGGAGCCAGGAAGGAAATACATAGCTACAGTTCTTCAGTCCCACTAGGTACCCCTGAAGCCTAAAAAGTCCTTAGGGTGTATCTTTTTAAAAATTATTACTCAGCTTTCAGTCTACTCACATGCCTATATAACATGCACAGCAACCATCAGTGCTGCTCCATACTGAGTCTAGAACATAATTCAGGACAAAAATCAAACACTCAGCTGGGCAAGGGCATTCAAGAAGGTCATAGGCTGTCTTCTCTGGTGGGGAAGGAGGGTTTCTGCAGTGGGTAGTTCCTCTCTTTGGTGTTTTTTGAGCAGGGTTTGAGCAAGGAGCCGTCCATCTGGGGAATTCTCGCCTCCCCCTGGGCAGCTGCTGTCAGGGCTGGCAGTTCTTGCACAGCAGCTTCTCCATCTGGGAAAGCAGAGTCCCCACCCTTGGTGCCAAGCCATCAGTCTGCTTGGAGTTTTGCAGTCTGGGCTCACACTTCCGGGTAGGTGGGTCAATAACATGAAGAATTTTATTAAAAAATAGATGTAGGCTCATCAACACGCACCAAAATAAAGTTGTTTCAGGCCACATGGCCATTCACAATGTATCAGCTTGCATTTGGCACTGCCTTAGCTTCCAGTCTATGGAAGTGCCTACAAAACGTGCAGAGCCACCACTGGTGCTACTTGTACTGGACCAGCAGCTCTCACCCTGCTGTGAATGAGGAAGAAGGGAAGGGAAAGGACACACAATCCCCCGGCTCCTTGGGCAAAAAGCAGTTGCAGTCCAGCCCCTGGTGTGGGTCTGTGGATCTCCCCTGATGGGGCTCCTGTCCATTATGGTTTTCTGTATATTGCAGTGTAGTGGGTTCAGTTTGTAACCGGGCGGAAACACCAATTTAGTGCAGTGGTCTTGTTCACATTTTTTACCTTCTGTGAGATAAGGATTAGGAGGAATGCAAAGCAGGCTCCAAACTTAAAGAATATAAAGGAGTTTATTAACAGAACTAAAAGAAAAAGGAATAACAAGGGTCAGAATAAACCTTCAGAACTTCTCCTTCCCCCATCCTCCTCCCTCCTCCCACCTACAACATAAAGACACAAATTTGAGATTATTTCAGTCAGTTTACCACCTCTATAATAGCCTTTCATCAGTTCACTTAGTGAGAGGAGTCTCTTTTGCCCCTTCTATGGGGCTTCTCCACAAGAAGGAGTCTTCTCGTGGCTTCCACGTCACAGCACAACAGCCGCCCGGGGTGGTTTCCTGCTGGCTGTGAAAGGTCCCTTCCCTCGACTTACACCTTTCCCCACAGCTGTGTTCGAGGGGTCCCTCTTAGCTAATGGGACTAAGAGCAGACTTCTTGCTTTGATCTGTCTCATTGCTTGGTAAGAAGTGAGAATGCCTTCATAAGAAAAGCTGCAGCTTTCTAAATAATGTTACATACAGCTCCTATTCTGGACTGCATTCTAAACCTTTCTGGGAGGTGGGTCCAGGGCAGCTGCTGACCCTGTACCAGGTCCTGATGCCAGCTGGGTCCTTGGCACTGAGGTCTCAAACACCTCCCAGGCATGGGGACATCCTATGCCGGGGGAGTAGGTGGCATCACTTCAGAGACCTCCCCTTTAGCTCAACTCCACAGGTTGCAACAGGGAGTTTAACTAACATTGGCCACTGTGGTTTGACCAACAAACCAAAGTGTTCCCAGTGGCCCCTCACCTTTAAGGAGGATTGGAAGAGTGATGCAGGGAGTTTGGGCTGCAGTCAGCCCCTTCCGTCCTTTCAAAAAGGGAATTCTGGATTCGGAGGGCAAATACTTGACTTGCAGGTAGGTTTAACCACAATATCTTCCCAACTCCAGTTCTTCGCTGTAGGCATCGGATATGTGACTTTGCTATTCTTTTCAGGCTCACTCTGTTTTGGTTATTTAATATTACCATGTATATTTCTGGGTGAATTGCTTCATATATATTTCTGAGAAAAAAAATTGTTTTTATAAATGCATAGATGTAATAGCAAATTAAACTGGTAAATTAAAACTAGCATCATCTCATCCAAGTAGAGACTACACTACAAGACAGCAGTATTGCAAAAGTGCCTTGTAATACCCATTTCATTCTTGTAAACAATGCATCTCTTTAAATGCGGACTGCAAAAATCACACACAATACTTTCGTTCAGGAATCCGCTGGCTGATTTTCTGAATCACTGTTTTTAATATAGGGGATGTGGGCGTCTAAAAAGCCTTCTATATATAATTCTGAAGAGGCATCTCATTCTGTTTCTGCAACTTACTTTACCACTTTCCCCTGATTCATTTTTTCGTGAATGCTGAGCATTTTAAGAGTAGAGACTAAGCAAAAATGTTCTACATAGATCATTACAGTTTGCAGCTCCGTGACTTCCCAAGAGGTTATTATATCTCAAGCAGTGAGAAACAGCTCTCACTGAGTAAGAAATTATTCCATTGTGTAGTATTATTCAAGCAATTAGAAATCCTACTGTGTACAAAATACTGTATTTCTAGGTAGCAATTTTGGGTGTTGTATTATGCCTACTTAAGTGTGTAGCTACAGCAAAAGAAGTACTATGTTAACAAAACAACCATTTCTAAACCAAAAGAACAAATTCATAAAAACAACAATATACTGTAATTTAAATGCACTGTTTCATTTGCTTTAGACGTCAAAATTCCCAATTCCAGAGTCTCCTGGATTCTTGATTTCCTTGCCGTTCATAAATTCTTCATCTGGCCAAGGACAGTGAGCAGTATCTTATAGCATGGAGAAGACGTTCACAGGAAGCAAGAGGTAACTTCCCTTTCCTTCCACAGCACTCCTGACTCTTAACTGCCCCAAAACACCCAAAACCTCGTCTTGCATTTTTCTTGGCTAGTACAACAGACTGCCATAAGACTAAGCAGAACATATTTAAGAATTTCTGAAGACCTGTAGTCAGCCTTTTTGTTCAGAAAATTAGATTGTGTCAGCATATTAACTTGAAGCATCGTGTTAAGCCCAGCTTTGCAAATTATATAGATGTGGGCTAAGAGGGTCAGAGCTTACTAATTACCCAGCTCTTTCTTTGGGTAGATCTCTTTTATAGACAGAAGCAGAAAAAGAGTAATTAATTTTTGAAGTCAGCTAAGATACTTTGATTGCTATTGGCTTCATTTGATAAGCTCACAGGGACATTACAGTGACATTGATGAAAAAAGTGGCACGACATGCCAGTGAGGTATGGAGGTGCAAAAGCGTGATTACTACCTACCTAAAATTCACACAGTCAGTGCCAGATGTGAGCACAGGAGGAAGAGCTCCATCTTGAATGACCCTGGAGTGTGGCTGCTTAAAGAGAAAAGGTTTTGTGTAAGTAATAGGGGATCCATGGTGTGTGCTGGTCCAGAGCTTGGAAACCACTCTCAGCTCCTGGCAGACAGCCCACCACCAAACTCTGAGCTCAGGACCTCCCACCCCATGGCTGCCATTCCCTGCATCCCTGCGGAGGCAGGAGGCACACTGTGAGTTAAGCCTTCCTGATCCTTCTCCACAGCTATGACCTTCAGATATTGCTGAAGGACTTCCCAACATTCCCTGAAGTGGCCAGGCACACTTGAGGGGCTCGGGAGCCCCTGTGACAGGTGGATCACTGCGGGACTGGAGGATCCAGTGCTAAAGGCACACTCCAGGAGGCAATGGACCAGTCTAGCCCAGGGATCCCAAGGTTTTGGGAGTCCATGCAAGTTGCTGGCTGACACTGGTCCTCCTCGCTGTAAAAGCATCCATAAAAGCCCCAGGGCTGGGGGAAAGGAAAGAGTGAGTGTGAGAGAGGCAGGAAAGCACAAACACCTCTGTATGTAATGTCTGCATTTCATAAGACTTTCTGTTACCATGGCAATGAGCATGGTATAAATACCCAGACAGATCTCCCCTGTAGCAGTGCATTCTGCTGCTCCCATGCTGCAGGGGCAGTCTGTGTACAGACATTTTGATGGGCATCTGCAAACCCTCTCCGGTAAAACTGTCAATGATTTTGTTCGATCTCAAGCCTATAGTTCATTGAGCTGAAGTGCTCTTTCCACTTCATTCACCTCAACTCATTTTCTGGCTCCTACAAACAAGCAAACAAATTATTTTAAAACATAAAGATGGAGAATTGCATCCTTATTAATTTGCATTCAGGCTAAATAATCAATAGGAAGAGCTACATTTTAGTTGCTTTCGTTATATTTGGAGTCAGACTCAGCACAAGCATTTCCAGTAACAATTAAGTGTGATGAAAACTGCTAATGCTGTTGAATTTAGAGTTGTAATGGAATTGTAACAGATCCAGGTTAGCCAGTCACAGAGAAGCATAGCCTTAAGCTCAGGGCAATAATGAAAAAAGAAGTGCCTATGTTTCATAACACAGAAACCCTTCAATTGATTTTTCCAGGATGGGTGCAGTCTTGCATGAGATGCAGACAGAAATAGGTGGGTTTTGTTATAAAAATCAAACATGATCCTATGTACAATCTAAACATCTTATTTTAAAATGTTCACTGCCCCCTAATTCATTTGACAGGTATGGTAATGGCAGGGACCAGATTTGCCAGGACATCTCCTCTCCATTCATCCCCTGCTTTTTGAGTGTAAAACTGAAAGAGGAAAATGGAACAGCAGAAGGATATATATGTTCCTTCATATTACATCTATGCAGGAAGACAAAATTCAGGAGGGGAAAAAGTGTGTCTTCATTGGGAAATGAGGTTTGCTTTTAAGCTGAGGAAACTCAGTCAAACTCAAATCCAAGCTAGGGCAAGAGAGCTGGTATTTTCCACATAAATTAGCTGGGTAAATTACGTAAGGGAATCCCACTTAGGTTAACCCAACCTGTTGTGTGGGGAACACAATAAAAATATCAAGCTGCCTGATTTTATCTTATGACAGTTAACAGAAGATCAAGCCAAAATGGGAATGAGAGAAATGTACCTTGAAAGAAATCCATACTAGGATTAATTTCTTCCTGTATTCTTCCTGGTAACATCCACGTAATATGGAAACAAATGGGGCTGGGAGCAGGAGGAAAGTCATGGAAAAGCCAGGCGATGGGATGAAAGAACCCTTCCTGCTACCAACACTGCATTTCTGACAAGTTGAAATTTTCCAGAGCAACACTTATTCTCCCTTTAGGTTCTGAATAATACAGAGAAGAGGACAGGAGAGCCCAAATGTGAGGGAGAAGCAAAAATGAGTGAATGTCCCCCTTAGCCTGACTGGGATGGGTTTGAAGTTGAAACCACGAAGAGTAATTCTTTGTTAATTCCAATTCCTCACCCTCTTGAAATGAGGCTACGCTTCTTCCTCCAGCAAAAGTGTCATTTCCTTCATCTCCTCAGTCTTTATTTCTAAGCCAAACAATTAAAAATAACAAGGAAGAGCAAGGGAGAGCACCAAAGGAGTTTGGAAAAGGAAAATCTGTGTTGGCAGTGAGAGCTAGTCAAGATGTGTATTTATCACACTGTGTAATTGAGACAGTTGTAATAGAATTGTACTGTAACCCCATGCTAAAACTGAGTAAGAGCTCGTACAACTCTTCATACTAAACAATATCATGATCCTGCAGTACTTTTAAATTGAAAACTCTTCTAAGAACTGAGAAATTGGTTTGACCTTTCCTTGGACACAGGTGAGGTGATTCATGTAATGACTGGAGGGGGAAGGGGACGTTGCATGAGTCACTTCTGTTTGTTATATGACAAGCACCTTCTCCTAACTATTTACTTCACCAACTTTCATTTCCATCTGCTGCCCTTTGACCATGACAGAACATGTCATCCCCAATATGTTCCTTATACCTGCTTCTTAGTGATGAAATAGATTACAGAGGCTATTCAGTGGACCCAGCCAACTTGAACAGAACACAAAATTCTTGCTTGTACTGAAAAAACACTTCTCAGCCACTGGCTTGATTCTGATCTGGGACCCATCATTGTGGCTGAAGCCAATGGAGACGCAAAAAATGCATGAAAAATGGTTTCCTGATCACCTGGTTCTTTCAGGCATCAACCACTTCTAATAAAATAACAAATACCACCACTTCTACTAAAAAATATCCCACTCAGTTAGACCTGTAGTCTATCTAGTTCAACACATTTTTATCCAATAATGGCCAAACCCAGACGCCTAGAAGAGTTTAGAAGTAGAGGGAAAGCATATTCCCTCATTTCCCTGTTTCTAGGAGTCTACAGCTCAAGGACTTGTGTGTTCTAAGATTCCTGGGACAGATTTCCTGTGCCATGAGGACGGTTTTTTTAACAGGGACAAATATCTGCCTGCAAGGACTAGAATGTCATGTATGCACTTCCCCATTTCCTGAAGATGAGAGCTTTTGCCAAAGATGAATGCTGCTCTGTAACTCCAAATGTTCAAGGAATGCTCCCAAGTGACTTGTGGGGACTTTCCCAAGTCATTTGCCTGATGGCAGAGAGAGGGCTAATGGAGAAAAAAACCCCAAACTCAACACTTCAGAAAGATCTTAGGCAAGTATCACAATTTAAAAAGTGTACATTTGGTGAATGATAAATAGGAAATACTAGGAATGGGCTGAAGGGATATTTTTAACATTTCCCTTCCACGTGAACAGAATGATAATTGTGTCCTTGATGTTCCAATATCAGTTATACACTGAGAGAATTTCTGTAGGATGGTTTTATAAACTTTTAAGTCAGAACACATGCACCAAGGTGAACATGCTGTTGAGACAGGAGCAGCATCACTTCCCCAAGAGTGACAGCATCACGGCTGTCTATCAGCGACACACTCTGTAAAAAGGTACAATCTTCCATGAAAGCCTTTCAGGAATTTTGGGAAGCTGCAGGCAGGATATCCTCTGATGTCACATATTTTGATGTGCCAATATCAAGAGCATAACCCCCAGGATGTCCCAGATATGGCCCCATGTTAGCTTGGAAGCCAGACAAAGTTACCCTCTGCAGGCTTTTGCACATCTATCAGAAATGGAACATGGAGCCCTGGAGTGTGTTACAGACAGGTTTATAAACAAGGAGAGAGAGAGAGAGAGAGATATGCAAGTCTTTCCTTTTCTCCATTCAATTTCAGGACTGTGAGTGAGTTGGGCATGCCTTGCCATGTTCTTTACAGTGAATAAAGGCATTTTTTCTTCTGCTGTTATCAGCAAGAGGTGATATCCATGCGACTGCTCTGCATTCAGCTGGCACCTCTGACAGTCTCGCCTGCACTCTGTCCACCAGCACTTGAAAGTGGCCTGTAACCCCAGATTAACGGGGCAACTCTGAGTGCCTGTGCATGCTGCTGCCCATGGATAGCTGCTCCACAAGCTGCTCAGGAAGGCTGCAGTAGCCTAGGAGAGAATTCCAACAGGTAGATAAGCACATTCAGAATAAGAGGGCATGATGATGTGGGGGGAAAAGTCAGGACACCCAGCAGAGAATCTGCAGCAAACTAGGACTATACCGACGGGGATTAATAAGACAAACATTTTGCCCAATGCCAGAGGAGATTTTAAATTGGACGGAGAGAAAAAGAAAGAAATATTTTTGCAAGATACTGAAACTTCAAAAAAAATAGCCATGATCCTTCTGCAACTGGATCCGTAAAAATATACTCCATAATCCAAGGAAATTTGGTACAGTTCTCTGCTTACTGTGGCATTACATCCCTTGGTATTAACTGGAAAGGCAGGAGTGTATGTGGGCATATGAGTGAGTGTGACAGCACTTAGGAGGATGAGAATGGAGCTTTTTTCTTTTTGACTGCCTTTTAATGAATGAAAAATGAAAAATTCAAAGACCTGCTGCGTGATACTGATCTCCACATTTGGCATCTGGGATTAATTCTGCAGGCCTGCTGTGGATCCCCCTCCACATCTCCAACAGAGAGACTGGGAGTGCAGCATCCAGCCCAAGGTGCTGCTGTGTCCCTGCTTCCTGGGGATATTGTCTCATCACAGCCAGGAAGAAAAACAAAACAAAAATCCAAGCCTGGCAGCTGCAGAATTGGATTATAGACTTAACATTCAGAATGGGTTACAGCAACACCTGACTACCAAACTATTGCATTTGCTAAATATTTAAGCAGACAATGCAAATAATTGCAGCTAAAACCATTTCTTTCTGAGAAAAGAATATGGAGCGACAGGGCAGGATCCTGTTTGGCTTATGTTAGGCATATTAAATGAATCTTAGCTGGTGTTGATAAGGCTGTCAATCCACAAGAGGGGGGAAAATGCCTTAAAGGAAATAAGCAGAGCAGGAAGAAGAAAATCTGTATTCAGGACAGTGCTCTGGGTACTGGATTGCAGCAGTGATGGAGAGAGTGGAGGTGAAAGGGAGAAGCACACACTATTCCATATGCTGTCCTGATTATCAGGCAAGGTGGCTGAGACACTGCGAGTTATTTGACTGGGAATAGGTGTGTAAATAGCAAGTAAATGTTATCTCTGATCCTTGTAAGATTTTTAATAGCTTTTTTAGATTCAAATGTTGAGAAATATACAAGGAAGCTGACAATGGAATACCTGGAAAAGAGTGGAGTGCAGCCAGCTCTGGAGTTTCCCATGGATGCTGTCTTCAACACAGGGACATGAAGACAATCCTTACCCAGAGGACTGGAGGGCACTGACAGGGTGGTGTGCTAACACCACTTTTTTTGCTCTAGCTGAATAAAGGAACATTTTAAAAGCATCCAAGTACAGTTCTGGTTGAGAAGACAAATGTCTGAGTTAGATCCATGTGGGGCCAGACTTAATATCCCCTGCTGAGAGGCAGGGCCATGTTTGCATGACTGTACAGGCTTCTGCACTGGAGCTGGACGGACAAACTTATTTCAGAGTTACTAAGTGTCATACAAAAGTAAATATTTAGATATCTATGCATACAAATGCACACTTGATAGGTTTATAAATGTGCATTTGTGGTTAGGCACCTGCTCCTAAATCAGTGTGAACCTGAAGTAACGAAATCCTCCTGGAAATCCCACCAAGCACGGAAATTCCACCTTCCATTCTATAGGATCCCCACTGACTGTCACTGAGGCATTATGTACTTGTACATTGTACTTATGTCCAGAGGGAACTTGGCTCAGTTCCCTCTGAAGATGGAACGGAGCCTTCTGCATCATGTAAATACCTTTTAATTTCTATTGTTTTCAGCCACCTGAAAAAGAGATCAAATAGAAGATAAGGCGCAGAATCTCTAACAGGGCAGCGCTTGTCTGGCTGTCCACATCAGCCTTTGGCCACAGCTCCCTTCCTCATCCATTGCTTCAAGGCCTTATGCTGTGAGGGCAGACAGAAGATGTCCAAGGCAAGGAAGGATCCAGAAAGGTGCTGGCATTTCTGGGGCAACAAGGAGCACAGCTCCTGCATCAGTCCCAGCTGTGCCCCACGGTCACAGGCTTGGAGCCACTTGGAAGGGCTGGCCATGCTCCTGCACAGCCCTGGCACAAAGCAAGCGCATGAAGTTTGCCAGTGATGTTGACCCATCAGATCCTACAGAGCACAGTGTTTTCTGCAGGAATAGGGGGCAATAACATTTGACCTGGCAGGGATGTTCACAAGTCACTCTGGAGGATTCAGATTCATGGTAATGAGGTTTCTGGTGCAACTGCCCAAATTTTCATTTAAATTTTCTCCTTCTTCTTGAGTTAACTTAGGTAACCTTGGACTTACACATATGCAGTAAGCTCTAGACTCAGTCAGTGGACTGGCTGTCAACCACAGTCAGGTGACGTCCTGGCCTACTTTATATGTGAACAGCATCTTGCAGCTGAATAAATGGTTGATTATGAGCAATCTCTGTAGAGCAATCTGTGGAGACTGTTCTACCTGTGACTGATAGGCATACTGTGCCCCTTCCTCACCACCTGAGGGATTTGCACTCAACCAGAGTTATAAGTGTATTTATGAATTCCAAACTTTGCTATTGTAATTCCCTAATCCTGCATACACAATTGCCAAGTTTAAAGAGAAAATCGATTCAGAACATCACATCTTCTCAAAAGCACATCAACCAACAACACCTCATTCCCTATTCTCCACTCTGCTGCTACCCTGAATACTGAAAAAAATATTGAAAAATCCTATTTTCCTTTCCAGTGGTCTTCAGGGAAGCGCACAATGTACCCAAGGGCTGGCTGCACTGTGTGTCATTTGGATCTCCCACAACATCTCCAGTGGTCAACTGTAAAAAGAAAGTTTGTGCCAGGGCAAACTTTTAGAAGAGAACAGGAACAAGCCACACTTGTTTTGAAGGGAAATTCAAGACAGCTTCTTTAGTTCTAATCCAGCTATATTTATCATCTGTGAGGGATACCTAGACTCTGATGCTGAGTGCTAAAGGGCCACATTTTTAGAAAAGGTGAGAGGAAACTGCACATACACAAAACCCACAAGTATGGACACACATTTCCAAGCATTCTTTGAAAAGCTGCTCAATCTACCTCATACAATAATACAACTTTATCCTCTGGACATGTCACACAAAGGTTTGAACTACTTCGAAAACAAAAAGGGAGGATTGCTGCAAGGTCAGGAGCACTAAGTACTTACTGCAAACACTACTGATAATTAAACCACTTTTTTTTTTTTTTTTTTTTTTTTTTTTTTTTTTGGTCAAAATTTCTCCATTTAATAATACATATGCCTTTCTGCAATCAGTTGAATTCCAGCTGTATATGTCTCATTCTGAAGAGCACAGCTGTCAGCATAATGGGTACATTTCATCTCTGGGGTGAGATGTGGCAAATCTCAAAGGAGCATCAAAATCCCTCCTGAACTGCAGAGTTCACCTCATGCTCCCATAAAGCAAAGTCCCAGGGTTCAGTGGTGTGGCAAGGGGCCAGTGGCTCAGCGAGTGTCTTCCACAGAGAAAAGGTCATACCTGAGAGGATGCCACCAATACAAACTCTGAAATTACATTTCCAGACTTGCTCTTGCAAAAGGGAAGTTTCTTCCACGTTGCATTATCTCAAAGCCAGAAACTCAGTTGCACAGCCCCTTGAGGGTCCACTGAAGGCTTCAAAAGGCTCCACAAAAGGTAATTATTCATTATGGGGGAAAAAATCCTTAGAGATCGGAAAACTGGAAAAACAAAGGATAAAAATCACAGGTTTAGTCTTCTGCCTTCTTCTTCCTTCCTTGAAGCCTCTACTGGCAAGGTCTCAAAATGCTTTTGATTATCTCCAAAAATGACAGAAGATGAAGGCACTCGGCACCTTGCACAATCAGGTACTTAATGTCCTTACCCTCCCCGGGGCTCTGCTGCTGACAGCAAATGAACTGATAGCTCCTGCTGCTCCCACCAGCCTGGTTCTCTGTGTCATCCACCTACACACTCACACATTCATTCTCTCCCTCATGATTTATTCATTCAATTTATTTATTTATGTAGGTCATTTTCAGTAGTAGTTTTACAAATAATGGTGGAATTCAAAAAAGAGCAAGACAGAAAAAAGTTAAGGAGAGAGCTGGTGGCACGCAGGGAATGGCAGGGGGAACTCTGCTGAAAACAAGATGTACACTAGAGGACTGCTCCTGATTTTCTCCTCAGGCAGAGCCTGACCAAATTCCAAGTGACATCAGCTCCACCAGCTTTTGCTCGACACCGACTTCAAACAGCCAATCCACCTGGTGCTCACGCCCTGCTCCCCGGGCTTGAGTGGTCTTTCTGATTGCACGTGAGGCCTTTTGGAGCTCTCTGAAGGCTACTTCTGCATTTAGAGACCATTGTTTTGGTTTTCCAGGCACTTAAATCATTAACTGTGTTCCAAAGCTTTAATCACAGGGGTCTTTGCAGTAAAGAACAGGCCCTTTTACATTGCCCAACCTAAGTGTCTAAATTAGATTACTTCCCTTTATTTCCTTTTTAGCCACCCTCTAAAGAAACTCCCTTTTCTACACTGAACCCACAGGAACTCCAGGGAAATCACCTTCCTAAGGATATAATCAGACATGGTAAGTTGATCTTAAGGCTTTCTATCACCGAAAGAAGCAGTCTTGTTTCTTCACCTTGCATGCTTTCTCCTGTCTTTTTCCTCTTCCTTCCTCTAATTCCACCTGCTTCCCACCCATGTTTCCTTACTTTGGACACTTACCTGACCCCTCGCTGAGCTGATTCAGCTCATTGAACTGACAAAAAAATAAATCCAGAGAAGTAAAAAAAAGGGCAGTTTTCTGATGGGTTAATGAGCTGCATCAGCTCAGTGAATATGAAAGTCAGCCTAAGGGTGAGTCAGGATCATGTAGGAGGGAGTGTGGAGAGCAAGGAGGATTGACCCTTTCCACAGTAGAAAGTGATCAAAAGAGCTCAGTTTGTCTCCACTAATAGTATCCTTAGTTGGGGATACAAAGTAGATGCCTAGAAAGAGACAGAATTTATCCTTGCTGTTCTGGCTCTGCAGTAATGAATTTGTATTTCATTTTCTTTCCCTTCTACGCTCAGCTGGCATGTTGTACCACAATTCATGGCCTGAAAGTGTTATAGAGACCCCCTTCAAACACGGCATCTCTACAATGCTAAGAAATCCTGTCTCTCAGATGTTTCACAAATACACGAAACACTGAAAACCATCAGGTATCAACTACGACCTGCCCTGTTATGGAGCCTAGTGGAGAAGCACATAAGGGGAGCTAAGAGCAGCACAGTTGTCAAACTGTGACAGTGAAATGAAACCTCGGCTGCTCCATTTTTTGATACCTTCAGACCAAGACTGGGCACTTTCTTCACGATACGCTGTGCCAGGCACAAGGTATGTAACATGTTGTGCTCAGCAACACAGTTAGATCAGTGAAACTGAAGGTTCTGTGATATACTGGAGGTCAGAGAAAATAATCTTATGTTCCATAAATCTGTAAAGCACTGATTACACAAAGGAAAAAAAAATATACCAAAGCGAGACTTTTTAGTTAATGAGCACAACCAATTCCCATTGTTCTTCCAAAACAAAGAGGACTTCTCCCTATGTCCTTCATTTTGGATTAGTAGTCCTTACCTAACAGGACAACAGCTCCTTTTCTTTTGATCTGTGGACATGAGCACCAAACCAGCAATTACAGAAATTGCAGGTGTCCTATCTGTTTTTAGAAAAGTAGTTTTTGGATGCACATGTGGCGTCTCAGCATTCTCCTAGCAATGTTCTGCCAATGCTTTTGTCACTTCTGCTTCTCCCATGGTGTAAGAAATTATGTGCTCTACCCCATACTTTCCTGCTCAGGCTGGGATGGAAGCACAGGCAGAGTGTGCACTCCAAAGGGTTACATACCACGTGGAGACCTCAAAATGTAACCACCTTCAAGGCCCTCAAAATGTAATCTCTATTATGACTGCAAAATCTGTGGAAGATATTTTATTTCAACAAGGCTCTCAGCCTCTCTTCACGGGTTAAGGAGAAATATTTTCATTTCCTATCTTCGTTATCACGTTCCACATTCAGAACGCACGCAGACAAATCCAGTCAGAACTACAGATATTGAAGTGGTAGGTGCCTGCCCTGGCAATAGTCTGTTTGTAAGTATTCTTTAAAGGTGTCTTTTTGTAAGACTCCTTGAATCAGAGTCCTCCAGTGGTCTAACCAGTATCCTAGTTATCTTTCATCCCCATCAGTCATGACAAGTCATGATTGCATTTCTCCTCCCTCAATTTAAAACTAGTCTGGCTTCCTACAGTTTCTTCATCTCTCTAACTTTCTCTCTTTTTTTTATGACTAACTTTTTTTTTCTGAGTTAAAATTTGTCACAGGTTTCTACCCATGGTCCAGGACTAGTGTAAATAGTGACTCTGGTTCTGTAGCAAGTTGGTTTCCTGCTGCAACATCGCCCACGCGAAGGAAACCACAACTGTTCAGAGATGGACCCATTTTAAGAACAGTTATTTTTAGGCTGTAGAAGATTATCAGTTGTTGAGACAAAGGGCTCAGGTGACTCCTTGAAAAATTAGGAGAGTAGGGAAAGCCTTCTGACACACAGATACTGGAGTCAAGATGGGAGAAATGCCATTTGCAGGTTGCTCTGCTTAGGGGACTTAAACATTTCGTGATAGTTTGAAAGTTCTTGTGTTTGAAAATGAAACAGTCCTCTGAAGGGAAGGACTAAACAGATTAATGAGTGAAATTATTATGGGCTACAGAACAGGCTTTTCTACTTCACAGTGGGCAGGGAGGATGACATCCCCCATCTTCAGTGCTCTTTGCTGCTTCTCCTGCATGTTCTGAATATTGTGATTTATGGCTCTTATCACAGGAGATATTAATGCCCTGGTCACGTTGAGCCCTCCCTGCTGCTCTGTGCTGTGAACACAGATGGACACTTCCACTGCCTGTGTGCGTGCACGTGCACAGGGGCTCCAGCCACATCTGCCCCTCCGGGCACCCAGCTCAGAGCATGACAACAGCCCAAGTCCCCCCACGTAAAATACTCAGAGCTGATGAACACCTGCTGTGTCATTCACTTGTCCTTTCTCATCCCTCTCCAAGATGTGAGGATACATTTGCCAGCACAGTGAAGCCCTGGACACAATTTCCTCATGCAACGTAATGTTACAGACAAGGAAGTGGTACGCTACAAACCTAAGTTGGGAACCTCTTCAGCAGAGAAACTTTGGGGTGAAATGAAGGGACAGCTCTAGACAAGAGTTCAGACTCAGCCTTCATTGTTTTCCTGTCACATTTTAGACTGATAAATACCTCTTGTGCATAGAGATTTGCTGCTCTTTTCTGACTGGATTAACTACAATTAAGCTAGAACTTCTTTGCATGGGGAAAAGGGTCTGACCAGCTATTCTGGCAGCAGACACTTTGCACTCCAGGACTATATGGTCTCTTTTTACCCTCTATGAAACAGATTAAGCCACACTGCAGAAGGACAGTGTTTGTACAGCATGAAAGGATCCATGCGAGGAAAGGTGCAGAATAATCAGCTTTTAAGTACATGTTTCACTGATTTTCAGCAGCTTTCCCATGAACGCAAACCCATCCCTAGAAATTTAGGATTTTTATCTACACTCTAGCAAGTCAAAGGAATAGGAATTGGTTTGAGTTTCCATTCCTTGTTTTATTCCAGAAAATGTTCAGTTCTTATCTCTTGACGTACTGGTATTTTGTGTGCTGTAGCTCTGACTAGTGCTCTACAAGATGGTAAAGAGAAGGAGGATTTTTTTGTGTACGTCTTTGTAAGAAAACATATTATACATTTATAAAAAAAGAAAAAACATCCAAAAGACCGCTCTATATTTCTCTCTGCTCGACAGCAGCCTTAACACAACCTACTGATAAGTCTAGTTCATATGCTTGTGCAGGGAACAGGTTTCCAAAGGCCTGTTCCAGAGAGCCTTGATTAGATAATACATAACAGAGAGAAACTACGGGCTAGAGGACTTTGTTTTCATTTGCAGCTCATTAGAGGCAGCCCAGAGCTAACCTAAGCCTCCTGGCTGGGAGATACTGGATCAGGATAAAACCAGGCACAGACTAAATAGCACTGTTTACACTTGGTACAGCTGTACCCTGAGTTCCCACATGATCAAAAAATAATAAGCCACCAAAGGAAGTGGCACTGTCTTCAAAAGCCACAAAATCCATGCATGCAAAGTGCTGCAGTCCAGTGCTCGTGGGGGTTCTTGCACTGTAAAGCTGGCCAAGAAAAGCACCCTTAGTCTCTGAAGGTGACTTTACCCTCCTTGAGTTTCAGATAGGAAATTAGACCAAACTCTCCTCCCGCTGCAGAGGATGAGACAGGCAAGTGGTGGAGGCGGGTCTTTACCAGCTCCACCCAGACTAAGACAAAGGGCTCCCTTAAGCCAAATTAAGAAGGCCACCTTAGAGAGGGGAGAGAAGGGAGAGTGTCCATGTGTATCTAATTCCATTTCTAAATTAATTTAGTTAAGTCAGTATGTGTTATGTGAGGAAGGCTTATTGTCAGAAAGCTAATTCTAAATTAAAATGAGAAATAGAGCAGTGTCATCCATTACAAAGGAGCCATGGGCTGAAACTACTGCTGAATTGCACGATGCCTTCTAAAAATACCAGAATGCAAGGATTAGGTACAAGTGAGTTGATAAGGTGTTGTACTGCATTCTGAAGGCTGCTTAAAATTAGCTGTGAATGTGCTTTTGCTTGTCCTAAATGCATTGCAGAAACACAGACTTTTTTTTTCCTTCTCCATCAGTCTTCCTTTGAGCCGTCATACTCTGAGAAGTCTGGGCCTGTAGGCACTAGAGGGAGAGAGATCGCTTTGCTGTTGCTCTTCTTTCCAATCTTGCTCTCAAGCCTGAAGGAATCAGTTGTGAAGCGCAGTCATTTCCCCACACAATTTGTTTTGTTTGCACTACGGCGCCATTGGGCAGGGCTGTGCTTTCTGGTGAAAGCACATTTTCACGAAAAGTGACCACTTTCAGGAGCAGGTTGTTTTTTAGAAACCAACTAAACCAAAGACAGAAGGGGCTACAGCTCTCCTGGCTGAACCCCAACGGAAAATAAAATGTTGCTAGGATTTACTGAGATTCTACTGTGTCTTCTGCATGCTACAGCTGTGCAGAAAGGTGACAGTTTTTAGCATTTTGTACAGCACTGCAACAAGCCACAGGCTATTAATTACCTCTGCAATCAGAAGGGCTGGGAATCTTCTACACTTAACTGTAAGCTGCACGAATTGTGGGCTGCATGCAGTTCTCAGGATGTGGTCTGTGCCCCACAGAAATCTCTAAACAACTCTCAGCCAGGTGCTGGCCCCACACAAAGCATTTCCCGTCCCTCTGGTACATGTATTTAGGATGTATTTAGGCAGATGTAAGAGGTTGGTGCTTCCAGGTGAACTACAGTCCTTGAAGAGAGGTGATTCCACACTCAGCCTTCATTTTCTGATCTTCCAAAACTGGCACTGGCCAGAATTGCTGCCTGCGTGGAAGCCCCTACAGCACCTGAGAGCAACCTGCTCCTCTTGCCCATAAGCAAAATATCCTATAATCGACTAGAGGACCAGTATTCCTGCACTGCTACAGATATGAGTCTGCCTTTCCACCGTACTCTTCAATTTTAAGGGACAGTGAGTAGTTGCTGGAGTTCACTAAGTCAACCAAGTTTGCAGTCACACAGCTAAACACGTGATCAGCTCTTCAGCCTGGAGCCAAACCTGTTCTGGCACTCCCTTTTGTCAGAGCTGGCATCCTGGAGCTTTGTGACGCAGGCAGTGTTTAGGTAAGTTTCTAACTGCTACAAAAAATGCTGGTTTATCCCTTCTGGGGAAAAGAAAATCCCAATCTAGAAGCTGTACAAGAGGGAAGTTTCTTGGACAGCGTCTTAGCCCAAAAACTTCCTTCACACCCTAAGTCTGGGTGGAGGATGGCAGCTCAGACACAAGTCTGTGTGTCCTTACTTCTGAGAGCGAGGGTCAGCATTTAAACCTCATCTGACCACGGCTGAGGTCTACAAAGAGTTTGCAATTAAGCATGTTCTGGTACCCACCTTTGTCTTTAGAGGAGCGTGAGAGTTTGCACTGTCTGAGTGTATTAGCCAGCAGCAGTTAAACACAATCGAGCTGCCTACTTCTAAGGTCAGGACAGAATACTTCACAGCTGCAGTCCTTCTCCCACTGGGTATGACTAATCACATCTACTTCCCTGATATTCTCTCCATCTCTTTAGGTGTTTGCACAGATAAATCCTTTCGGCCAAAAGTGCTTTCATCTTGAAATAAGGGCTCACTTTGTATTTTTTCAGCACACACATATTTTTTTCAAATTCTGAGTAACACCCAGGGATGGTTAGACAGGGAGAAATCACAGGGTTTGGAGGGTATTGTCAAGTTGTTCAAGTCAATGACTGAACAGTGCAATTCATCACTTTACCCCCATGTGCCAGATTGCCAGATCAGGGGCTCTTTCTCCTTTGTTAGCTTTTCAAAGATGTGGGGTCCAGAAAAGATGTTACTGTATTGCTCCCATTTCAGAATTACTTGTGAACAAAGCATTTTTTTAAGCACAGAAAAAAAATGCAGCTTCTATGGTTAAAATAGTAAATCGAGTTGTAATTAACTTAATTGCAATAATAATGAAAATACAGTCTTTTGAGGACAGCAAGGCCTTTAGCTGGCTTTAGTTCCAGCCTGACAGAGATAAATCCATTTAAAATTCACACTAGATATCAACAGTGTTAGTAAAGAAGCCCCAAAAGAAGCTCAGAGTAATACAGCTATGTTAAGTATCAAAAAAACAATCTATTTTGCATTATAATAAGAAAAGGGACTTTTGTAAATTCAACTAAAATCAAAGATTCTATTTTAGGACTCGGAGAATGTTGCTTTTCTTAAGTTGTTCACAACACATAATTAGAACTGGGGTGTACTTTACCACACACCACACAAGAGATTCTCTGTCTCACTAACCAGGGTGACTGACAGAGAACTCTCAATCTGTCACTATAGGTCTCCTACCATTCAAAAATATAGTTGTCAAACTTAATCCCACAGACAAAGCAGATCAAAAAAGAGACTTAAAATTATAATTTTGAATCTTATAAATTGGAGGTTTTTTCTTTTTTAATTGGTTCCCTTTGTGACCCTTTTAATAAACAGAGAAAAAGCAGAGCACGTGCCGTAACCAGCTACAAACCCTCTTCCTCTAACACACACACACAACTTTGCAAAGAATGCTCTATTTTAGGTGCAGCAATCCCTGTACAATTCACAAACCAGTGATTTGTGGCTTGAAGTACTGGACTGTCAACAAATTCATTCATTTTAAAAGTACTTTGAATTTAAAAAATAATAGCTAATAAAGATATAGAACATAAAATCATTTGTGATTAAAAGGTCATTAATATTTTTCTACTGGACTTTCAGCATAACGTTATAGAAAAAGTCTTAAATTCATCCACGTGCTGCAATGGAGAAGTCTAATCTTTTTTGGGTATTGGTATGTGTTTGATCTAATAGCGACACATGAAATCTCATTAGAATTTAAAAACATATCTTAACATTTATTGAATTGTAAGCTCTGTAAGTTTAGAATATGCAGCACTGCAATTACTGATACTATATGTGGGAACTCTCCCACACTATATTGGATTCTCTCATGTCTTCTGAAAAGAATGAAAGATATCAAACTCTTATTACTCATAATTTATAGAGGCATTTGGATATAATATTGCTAAACGTCGCAACACTGTATGAATGAAATTATTAACAAGAAATCTTTGCACTATATTTGCATGCTATTATTTTTTATTATTTAAAAAAATGCTTAAATATCAAGTCCAGGAGGTGTGTATGTGATTAAACATTTCTCTGATTAAAAAACCTGACAGAGAAATGGAATGACCAAGCTCTAAGCCACACAAACCCAGGACAGCTCAGAGCCTGCCGTGTAGAGCACGACACAGTCTGCCTCCCTCCCACTGAACATTCGCCCCAGGGTTCCAATGAACAGTAAATGTTTAACTTCCCTGGAAACAGAAAGTCACCTGCTGTCCTTCCCATTAGCTCTATAACCCTGTCAGCTCCACAGTTAATAGCAACAGGGTTTGATTGACCAACAAATCCCTACCTGAAGTCAGGCTTCTGGGCTCCCCAGTAGGGCTTTTTACATACAGAAGGGTGCAGTGACTAGAATCATGGAATCATGGAATCACAGAATAAGCTGAGATGGAAGACACCCATCAGGATCATCGAGTCCAACTCCTGGCCCGGTGCAGGACACCCCAAGAGTCACACCCTGTGCCTGAGAGCACTGTCCAAACACTTCTCGAGCTCTGTCAGGCTTGGTGCTGTGACCACTGCCCTGGGGAGCCTGTTCCAGTGCTCAACTATCCTCTTGGTGAAAGACGTTTTCCTGATATCCAACCTAAACCTCCCCTGACACAAATTCAGGCCATTCCCTCGAGTCCTGTCACTGGTCATGAAAGAGAAGAGAAGAGTACCTGCCTCTCCTCATCCCCTCACCAGGAAGTGTAACTGCAGTGAGGTCTCCCCTCAGTCTCCTCCAGGCTGAACAGACCAAGTGCCCCAGCTGCTCCTCACACGGCTTCCCCTCAAGGCCCTTCACCATCCTCATGCCATGCAGTGGGGTACACACGGCACAGCAGGAGCTGGCCAGGCTGATTCAGAGACTGGATGCAATGCTGGGCCATCACCTCGATTCCCTGTGTCCCTACCACATCCTCCTGGCAGGCAATCCCATTTCCCCTATGGCTCTAAGGCCCCGTCCACGCTCCATGACAAGATGAGCCAGGTAGAGCTGGTCATCAGACCACAGATGGATGCTTTACTGTGAGGGTGTGATGCACTGGCACAGGGTGACCAGAGAATCTGTGGATGCCACATCCCTGGAAGCATTCAAAACTAGGCTGGATGGAGCTCTGAGGAACCTGGTCTAGTGAAAGGTGTCCCTGCCCATGGCAGAGGCCTTGGAATTGGATGATCTTTAGGGTCCCTTCCAACCCAAGCCATTCTAAGACTGTGTGTACGGGCCAGCCCTGCCTGCACATCAGGTCACTCAGCTGGACAGGGCCCCAGAGCCACACTGAATGTCTGTGTGAGGGACTGTCTGTCTGCAGGAAAGCCTGAGGTCAGAGCCAATGCTTCCACGAGACTTACCAGGCCTGTTCTCTTCCCATTGCTACGAGAAAATCTGTCACCAGGTTTAAACAGCCGAAGATTGAAACCTGCTGAATGAAGAGAATAAACACAACTGAAAATACAGTAGCTTTTGCAGGGAGCCCTCTCTACCCCAGAAGTCCTGTTACTCTTTCCAGCAACTCCACTGGCCCAGCCTTCTCCCTCACATAGTTTTGCCTTTGCCACCCCAACAGATTTCTGGAACCTACTTGCAGTTCCTTCAAGCTGGGGTTTGGAATTGAGGCACAATGCTCATCCTTCCTAGAAGTACTTGTGTCAGAGAATGCTAGCACTGCCAACCTCAGAAAGGCAACAAGAAGAAGGAAACTTAAATATTTCTTTTCACAACTATTATGTAGACCAGTAAATTGCTTTTGAACTCCTAATGCTCATCTCCAGCTTACTGTTTAAACAACTGATCTTGCCAAGTCTCCCAACAGCACAATTGCTGTGGGCGCACAAATGCAAGCCTTGTGCTTCTGAAATTTCTGTGGCTGCTCCCCCTTTCTTTGAAAACAGTATCAAGAGCTGCTTTCCTATGCAGCCTTGTGAGAGGAGAGCTCAGCACAACCTGTGCCACAGCACTGATTAACTTCTCTCCAAGAGAAGAGGAGAAAGGCAGACAAGCTGAGGATATCCAGCCCCCCCCCAAACAATGCTGAAAAAGCCACCAAGACCAGAGCTTTTCTGAGGAAGAATTCTAACAGGAGCAAAGTTAAACTGCCACAGAATTTCCCACCTGCTTTTTCATCAATGAAGTCTGAGTCTGTGCCACTGAAATCAATGGGAACTTTGTTACGGACTAAATCAGAAGAGAAGAGATAGGAAGAAGGGGGAAGAAAATTTAAAATCCTGTATTTCTAAGTTATAGTTCTTATAAGCAGCCTAATCAGGTTCCTGTGCATGTAAGTCAGTATTTTCTTCAATAGTGCAGCCAATTGGCCATAAAATGAGTACATTGCATTTATTCATGCAGCAAGAGTGAAAAAAAAAGAGTTTCGTACATTTGGTAAAAAACATCTTTGAAGCGGGCAGAAAAGAACTTCAAATACATTAAGCCAACAACTTATATCACAGTATGATCCAGAGAGTATTTATCATTCTATTAGTTATAGATCCTTTATAGATTAATTGATATAAACAGAACAAGTAAATATCTCTTTCATCTGTATTAAAAAAAAACCCCAAAAACTCTCAACTAGACTAAAGAAAGAAAACCCAAAACTTAGTTATAAACACATTTTAGTGATTTTAGGAGTAAAAAATTCCCAGCCAACGATCATCATCCACCCCCAGCTCAAAGGTTCATCTTAATGTGACTGAAGCAGCCCACAAACCTGGCATGGCTCACAGCTGCAGCAATACTGCCCTTACTGCCTGGATGGGTTATTGTTGTTATTATTATTAAACTGATTACACATTTCTCAGGTTGAAAAATGTTTCCTTTAATATTTAACTTTCCTGGAAAGATATGAGTAAGAGGAAAGGTTTTCAGAAGTCTGCACTTCATACAAAACAAATAGGACCTTTCCTTCTTTTTATTAAACCTGGAGGAGTTTGGGTATTTATTGTGTTTATTGCAGGAATTTCTTTGTGATCATAAGGCAAGAATTTATGATTTAACACTTGACTGAATCATGACACAAAACACCCAGGATTTATTGTTTCCTTACACAGCCCCCTTTGGTAACCAGTACACAACACATCAATCTTCAGCTGTTTACAGACCTTCCCTCTCTCTCCCTTCAGAGGTGTCAGTTGATCTGTAAGACAGAAATATGAAAAAGTTCCCAACGTTTTGTGTTTATCACCTGATCCCACTGGATGCTCTGCTGCTCATGGCTCCCTGTTCTCTCTTTAGCAATGACCTCGGAGGAGGATGTTCCCCTAGTGCTTCTCATCTGGACACCCCTCACGAATGCTCCACCAAGTCGTCAGGCAGGGACTGGCCAGCCTGCTGCCCAACAGAGTCCGCTGTCCCTTTACAGCCCCAAGAGCCACATCAAAGGCTCTTTTGAGGCACCAAGTCCATAATCTGGTTCTCCTTCACCCTGGATTTCAGTAACATGGGCAGATACAAGGGCAGGGAGGTGATTCTGCCCCTCTGCTCAGCCCTGGTGAGGATCACCTGGAGTGCTGTGTCCAGTTCTGGGCTCCTCAGGACAGGAGAGCCATGGAGCTCCTGGAGTGGGTCCAGTGGAAAGTGACAACGATGATAAAGGGACCAGAGCATCTCACTGAGGAAAGGCTGAGGGAGCTGGGCCTGTTCAGCCTCGAAAGGGCACCTCATCCCTGTCTGCAGGGAGGGGGCAGAGCATGGACCAGGCTCTGCTCCATGGTGCCCAGCAATGGGACAAGAGACAACGGGCAGGAACTGATGGCCAGAAGTTCCACCTGGACACAAGGAAGAATTTCTTTCCTGTGCAGAGACCGAGCACTGGGACAGATTGTCCAGAGAAGGCGTGGGGCTTCCCTCACTGGAGATATTCCAGAACCGTCTGGACACAATCCTGTGCCATGTGCTCTGGGATGGCCCTGCTTGACCAGGGAGGTGGGACCAGATGGCGCACTGGGGTCGCTCCCAGCCTGACACATCCCGGGATCCAGCGGTCCCGTGGCACAATGGCAGCACCATCCCGCTGTCCCGTGTGTGTCGCTGTGTCCCGTGTGTGTGTCCCGTGTGTGTCGCTGTGGCCCGTGTGTGTCGCTGTGTGTATCCCTGTGTCCCGTGTGTGTCCCGGTGTCCCGTGTGCCGCCCCGCTGCCCCCACCCCGCCCGCGCTTCCCGGAAAGGTTCCCCGTTCGCTTCCGGTTCCGTGCCCCATCATGGCGGCGGCCCGTGCGCCCGGCGGGCTCTGAGCGCTGCGGAGCCGCCCCGCTCCTGCCGGCCCTTCCCNCCCCGGCCCCGCCGGCCCCCGGCGCCGTGACAGCCGCCGCCAGCCCCGGCTACCGCCTCAGCACCCTCATCGAGTTCCTCCTGCACCGCACCTACGCCGAGCTCACCGTGCTGGCCGACCTGTGAGTGCCGCAGATCTCTCCGTGCCCGGCTGGCGGTGCCGCCTCGCAGCATCCCGGGAGGATGCGGAGGCCTCGCCAGGGATCTGTCCCGGAGCTCATCCGGGGCTGGAGTGGGGGGAGGGGGTTGCGCTTTCCCATTCATAAAATCGTTTGGGTTGGAAGGGACCATGAAGATCATCCAGTTCCAACCCCTGCCATGGGCAGGGCCACCTTCCACTAGACCAGGTTGCTCAGAGTCCCATCCAACCTGGCCTTGAGCGCTTCCAGGGATGTGGCATCCACAGCTCCTCTGGGCAACCTGTGCCAGTGCCTCACCAGCCTCACCGGGAAGAATGTTTTCCTGATATCTAATCGGAATTTACTCTCTTTTCACTTGAACCCATTCCCTGTTGTCCTCCTCTTGTAAATACCCCTGCCCATTCTCTCACCCGAGGAGATGCCTGTGCAGGCAGGTTGGTCTCTGTATCAGGCTGTGTCCAGGGCCACAGCGAAAGCTGTTGAGTGATCTGTCATAAGCAGAGAAAATGATTGTGAGAACTGAGAGCAGCTACAGATTGGCTGCTCAAATGCTTAAGTCTGCCCCCAAGTTACTGCCAAAAAACCCCAACTGTAGTGCTGGTACTGATACCAAAATATGTGGAACTGGAATGTCTGAAACTGAGGTATTTTCAGATGCTGCAAGTCCTTGACTTGCCTCTGTAGTTTTTAAAATACCTTGTGATTATTTTGGGGAAATAAGTTATTTACATTTACTTAATAATCTGCTATGCTGATGTTGTTGCATTTGAAGTGGCAAAACAACTGAATGTTTTTGGGCCAAGAAAAACTTTCCTGAAAGCATTTGGACTGAATAAACCTGTTTCCCTCTTACTTTGTTTAACCGTAGAGGTTCTTGCGGGGAAGCTGTGTGTTTCAAGAAGTGACATACAGAACAAATGGGAAGAAATAGGTATAGCTCTTGTACAGTACCGTGTCTGGTAAGGGTGCAAACAGAAGCTGGCCTGACGTGAGTTAAAGAATGTTCAAACTCTGGGAAGGACAAGGAATTTTAGAGTTTTAGTTTGCTTTGAAAAAACTTCCAAAATACCAGTCAAGAAGTCCTTCCTGTGTGTTTATGGCGTGTGTAGAGTAATTGATTTCAGCACCCTTCATCAAACTTTTCAATTAATTTGACCAGTTCCAGTTTGCCTGGTACAGAGTAGTGACAGGTGACCCATGGTACTATTTTTTCTACACTTTGTAGTTGTGTAGAAGTTCCTGTACTTTAAGGTTTCTAACAAAATTTCTAGTTGTCTGAAATACAATAGAACGATATATAATACATCTTTTTTCCCCTCTTCTTTCATATAGATTACCAAGAAAGACTGATATGGAAAGGTGAGTTATGATAAGAGAATCTGTTATACATGTTAAAATATAGAACTCGTTTAGGATGTTAATATATGCTCTTGTTTAAATAAATTATTTTTCACGTAATTATAGATTTTGTGCAAGAAAATAAGCTTTGTCTGTCTTGCTGTCACTACATAGTTCAGGCTTTTTCTCAGCATCAGTGACAATATTGGGTTTTGTTGGTGTTTGGATTTACAGTTGTTTTGGGCTTTTTTTGTTGCTGTTATAGTAGGTGAACTCTGTTAAGGGCGTTTTTCTCTTCATGAATCATGAAGCAGTGAATTGACAGTAAAGCTGATGTGAAAGGGAACTCGAGATTCTAGTTAGTGTGATAAAGAAATGTTTTGTTCAGAACAAGGACAACAAGGTAAAAACCTCTTTTCTGCATTTTTCCATTTTACCTGATCTTTCTTATCCTGGGCACTGCTTTCTGCTCCTGTTCTAAGTGGTTTCAAAGTGTGAAAATTATTAGGAAATGTAAGAGACCAGAATAGCACCCTGCTGAGGTGAAAAAAATCCATTTACTTTTTTGTTTCTCTTAATAAATGTTGTGAAACTTGTCAGAATATTGTTCCCTTTATTTGTGTTAATATATTAATTGACCTAAATACCTTTAGAGAGATATAGGAGCTATGATATTCCTAAGAATCTTAATAAAGGATTCTGTGTACCAGGATGATCATTAATTGTTATCTCAAACCTTCTGAAACTCTCACAGCATGTGGAATTAATCCCATTTTCATGGAATCATAGCCTGGAATGATTACTTGTACCCCTTTTCCTTCTGCATAGTATTTTCTTAAGAGAAACAGTGTGGGTTTTGATTTGGTTTAGCTTGGGTTTTTAATTATCACAGTATTTACTGAGGAAATTATGTTCAACTTGGGTCCAGAGCTCTCTTGTACTGCTGGGGGGGTTTTCCCGTCTCAATATTTAGCATTTCTAGGTAAGGTTGGATTCTGCTTTGTTGGGCACATGGGTCTGGGGCAACAACTTAAATCCTAATGGATTACAGAGAAAACAAAAGAAGACAGCCTTCAATGTACAAAGAGTGTCCTTGGACCGAAATTGTCTTGAAATTAAATGTTCACATCCTTGTTAGCTTTGACTTACAACTCCTCTTGGTGAAATGGCTTTCCAGATCTTGGAAGAGCTCATCTGTAGGAATGTAGCTTAATTATCCATATTTTCTCGAGCTTTGAGACTGTAGTGGCTTCAGTAGTTGGGCTTCAAGCTCTGTTTCTTGGAGCTAGAGCCTGGTGACATGGCATTTATACTTTGGTGAAGATGTGATGGTGTTATCCTCTAATAAAGTTCACATAAAATACAAGTTCTGTACTACAATGCCTATTTAAAAGATGCTGTGATAAGAAAAACTGATGAGAAATATGCATCGTAGTGTAATACAGTGCCTTTTTTTCAGGGTCATTTATTAGTTATCAATTGTAGGAATAAATAACTCTTGCAATAAAGTAGTTGGATTAAAAAAAGGCATTAGTAGTGTGGCGTAAAATTAATAGTGCTGACTTGTGGAGGAAATCCAGGGGCTTTCTTCTTGGTAATGGAGACTGGGTTTTGCACAGTATCATTGTCTTTTTCTGGGTAACCTCTTCAGTCTTTGACCACATCACTGTGTTTCTTGGTTTTCCTCATGTCTAACTAGTTTTTCACTGGCTTAGTTTGTAGCTGGTGTACCTTGGCCTTCTGCACTTCTGAAAAGAGTCTGGTTCCATCTTCCCTACAATACCGTTTTAGGTATTTGAAGATAGCAGTAGGATCTTGCCACAGCCTTTTCTTCTTAAGCAGGAGCAAACTCAGCTTCCTCAACCCATCCTTGTATGTCACGTGTTTCTTGCAAAAGTAAATCCATCTTCTGATCTCCCCTTGATCACAGAGCAGTGAATCCTGTAGAAGGCAATTTGTTGATCAAGGGTGGTTTGCCCTTGGCAAATTTCTGCTGGTAGTTTCCAGGCTAATTTCATGCTTGGTATTTATCTGGACATAACTTAGAGAAAGATTTGTCCTATGAATTTTTTTCTCAACTGAACTTAGGCCAAATGACCTATAGGTCCCTAGCTCCTCCTTTGCCTTATTGAAGAAGGACATGGTGTTTGCCTTTTTGCTGTCATCAAGACCTTTGATCACTGTGGGTTTTGAAAATGATAGCGACTTTGATTGAGTGGCATGCATCAGCTCCCTCAGAATCCTTGGAGGCAACCCATCCACTCCAGTGGACTTTCATATGTCAAGCTTGCTTAAGTGGTCCTTTACTTGATTTAATTCTACTGTAGCTAATGCTTCACTCCCCCAGACTCAGCCATTCATGAGTCTGAAGAATCTGAAACCTGAGATCCAAACTTAGCAGTGAAGACCAGGGGTCAAAAATGCATGTGTTTGTTAGAAAGATTTTAAATTTTTGTTTCTTGTTTTGTAAATAAACTCTTTCCTTAAGTTTCATCTTCCTTGAATATTTTTTTGTGTGCAACCCAGCACAAGGTCATGTACTTAAAATGAAAGACAATGCAGCAAATTTGAAGGCCATCATGTTTTATTAGAGAAGTAGATTCCCAATGCAGTTGTCATTCAGGGATAATGGAAGTGGTTCTATAAGAAGGGTTGTGTCAAATCAAAGTAACAGCTCTTCTCTAACTTCATTTAAGTGGTATTTACTGGAATACTCTGTCTAGATTTGTCAGTAATTTTCATTATTAAATTGTTGTGCTTTTTGGGGCTGGTTTTTTTAAATTTATTTTTAGTCACAGAACATCAATTTGAATTTTTCCTGCTATCACGCTGCTTTCACTATAGATGTTTGACATAACTACTGGGTTTTAGCAACTTCTGTGTGGAGTTTGCCTGAGAGATTGCTGGCTTTCTAAAGTCTCACTGTAGTCATCTTTCAAATCTCATAAAGTTTTTCTGAATCTTTCAAAATTCTCAACATCTTGTTTTCATACTGTGGTTACTGTTAGAGCAGTGTCTACGTACAGCAGCTTGTCCAGGACTTGAAATCTTAATATCAGGCTGAATGCCATTCCAAAACATGTGCTCTAGAACACAGAGAAGTTATTGGCCTAATGCCCAATTTCTTGGATGAGGTTCACAGCATGTAATGGAAGAAACAGGACCAGATGGTATTAGTTGTGCTTCTGGCCTTACATGTTCATCTGCTACAAGCAGATTATGCTTTACTTGCCCAAAAAAGTTAACCTCATTACACCAGCACTCTCAGCAGAATCAGGCTCTTTCTGTGGTATGAGTTTGTGTTTTACAGATTGGGATCAGAAGGAGGTGCAGCTTCTGTTTGGTGGAGGCCAGTATCTTATGCACTAATTAATGTTCCTTTTGTCCAAATGCTTCTGTTACTTTAGAAAACCATATCAGAGAGCTTAGGTTTGGGGTTTTTTTCCAAACTAAGTAGAAAACCGTGGCGAAATTAGTAAATTGAACACATAGAAAGGGAAGAAAACCTCTACAAACAGTTGATTAAGTGATATTTTAGAGTGTATGGTATTACAGATCTACACTGTATATCTTTGTGTCTCATCTGATGCATCTACAATGTAGATCTGTAATAAAGCATGAAAATCTGCCTGTGCCCGTATTGCATTCTCTTTTACAAAAAATAACTCTGAAGACATGCAGACATACACTCCTTCATTTTGACTATCTCATACAAAGAGTGGTGGGAGGAATATTGAGAGTCAGTAATTTATCTCAATTTCTTTGCAAGGCGGGAATGGAAAAGAAAGTTAAAGGGTGGTGTTTTTGTGGTCTTCCCCACCACCAACCTATTTCCATATTGTAACATACTGTGTAATGATGTTGTAAAAATGCTAGAATGGTATTTTGTTTCATTATTTATGTATTTATTTGAAGTGAATGTAATGTTACTGTCAGGTCCTTTAATCCTTGGGTATGTTGCCTACTTTAAACTTAATCTTAAGCCTTGGGGAAATCCTGGAAAAGCTGTAAAGATAATTTAGTTGAGTTCACTATGGAATTGTTTCCCTTACAGTCAGTGATTAATTCCTATGAATGTGCTTTTTGTTTCCCCAGACAGTCATGATTTCTTAGAATCCATGTATGTTGTTAGCTATTCACAACAGAGAGTTTTTTCCCCCCATGCTCTTAATCAAACAAGCCACATATTACTGATGCCTGCATTAACACAATTAGAAGCTATCATTACAGCTCTTTTTTTTTTAATCGGCACACAGTTAAATTACAGCTTTATTATATATCTGAGCACTGGCTTAATGTACACTGTTTTTTTTCCAGGAAAATAGAGATAGTGCAGTTTGCAAGTCGCACTCGTCAGCTGTTTGTTCGTTTGTTAGCCTTGGTCAAGTGGGCTAATAATGCTGGGAAGGTGGAGAAGTGTGCGGTAAGTTAGAGACTGTTTCATGCCAGACTCTGTCTCTGAGGGATATGGGATATTGCTGCACCCTCACTTCTTTTTACTAGAGAAATTAAAAAAAAAAAATCCTGTTTAGGAATTGTGTAATCTCGTTTTTTAACAGTTCATATTCCCAAAAACTTGTCAATGACATAAAATGAAAGGCTTCTCTGCACATAGTTTCAGGAATGCTTTGGGTTAAGATAACAGGACAGGGAAGATGGTGATTTGAGTGTGTTAGTTCTTATTATCACTTTCATCCTGATCTTGGATAAATAAGAATAAAGTTCAGAATGTTGCAGAAAAACAAGCCCCTACTGATTACAAACAAGTATGGTCACATTCCAGTAGCAATCAGCAGATAAAGAGCTGTGAAGCTGCACAGATCCCCCACAGCAGCAGGAATGGCATGTGGATTTTAAGTGTCCTTGCATGTGAATGTAGGAAGTGGCCAGAATATTCATTCTTTGTTTTGTAAATGTACTTGAATTGGAAGTGACAGATAAACTGAATATAAAGGGCCATTGATTTGTACTTTTTTTAATTTGCCTTTTTTTTTCAACTCCTTTTCCTCTACAGATGATATCGAGTTTCTTAGATCAGCAGGCCATCCTGTTTGTGGACACTGCTGATCGCCTGGCATCGCTGGCTCGAGATGCTTTGGTTCATGCTCGGCTGCCCAGCTTTGCCATCCCATATGCAATTGATGTTCTGACAACTGGATCCTACCCTCGGCTGCCCACCTGCATTAGGGTAAATAACTCTGCCGTGTCTGGGGGGTGTGGGAATCCCCTGTACAGCATCAAATGCACACTAATCAAACTAATTGTGTGTGTGCAGATGGAACTGTAGCTCAATACTGGCCTAGCTCCAAGTCTCTGTAGTGTCAGTTTCTCATGCAGAACACTTCCTGTTTGAACAAGTTATGCTTTCCCAGTAAAACATTCCCTCCATTTATTTAGTTCCGCCAAATTTAGTGATTTTATTCAGTGGTCAGTCTTGGGTAGAATGTAATCAGCTAGAAAGCAATCTGAGTGTAAGATATAAAACTTCACTGGGCAATGGCCTGTAGTATTTGTATTTTCAGACTTCTGGTCTGGTTGGTTTTCACAATTGCTGCTGTCAATCTGTTAGACATGTTTGAGAAATGTAGACTTGCTTGTGTTTATTGTAACAGGATAAAATAATCCCTCCTGACCCAATAACAAAGAGTGAGAAGCAAACCACACTTCATCAGCTAAACCAGATCCTTCGCCATCGACTCGTGACTACGGATCTTCCTCCACAGCTGGCAAATCTTACAGTTGGTAAGAACTGGAATTACTTTTTGAAGGAAACGTTATTGCAGGCTGCTTTAAAATAGTTGTTTTAATGCTAAAGCAAAGCTAAATGATTGCTTGAGCCAATAAGGGTGCTTCATCTATTAAGACTAGGATCCTGTCTCTGTTTGACATCAAAATATGTGGTTTTTTCCCCATTTGAAAAATGAGAGCACAGATAATATTGCTGAAATACTGATTTTCAAGAAGAAATCCTGTGCAGGTAATGCCAGAAGGTTTTAGACATTGTCTTGCTCTTTCAGCAAATGTTTTGTGAAGCAGTCTTTGGGCTACTTCATCTTAATTTAATTTTAAAATTTGTTAAGCTGCTAGGTCTTTCTGCAGAAACTCTTTGAATTTGAGTTTAAACAAGTCACTCTAATGTTGCTTTTTAAAGCTGTTTTGATACTCATATTCAGGCACAGAATTTGTTCGTATTTATGCATGCCTTTTGTTCAGTGGCTCACCGCAGTGCCAGATCTCTTAAGCTGTTTTGAGTTCTGTTTTCATTTAGCCCAAGTAGTGGTGAACATTAAGACAGCCTTTTTTAGAGGAAAGATGGCTATAAACTGGACTAGGTTATTGCAGAATCACAGAGAATGGGGTTGCAGTGGACCTAGTCCATGCTTTTAACCAAGACAAGGTTAGCCATTTGTAAACCATTCTCCACAGACTTAGATCAAAGATGTTTCTGAAGAATATTAGTGCTGGTTTTCTCTAGTCACCGTGTGAGTGCTTGCAGTGTCAGTATTAGAGGTGTTGTTGTCTGATAGAAGAATATATGAATGATGTATGGATAATATGGATAACATGTCTGAGCTCTTGGGAGTTTTCAGTTAGCTAAACATTTCAATGACTATTATTTTCTGGTTTGGAGTGTGGTTTGTTTTAAGAGGATGTCTGGGGTGCTCTTGAAAATGAAGCTTCCTGAATTAAAAGGTTAAAATTTTTGCAAGAATATTTCTGTATGTCCTTAATTTTAACGGAAGTATGATGTAGTTTCTTAAATGATTGAGAAGAAGGTTGACCTGCAGGTTAGAGTAAGGACTTGTACTTACTTGTTTGCTCTGCCTCTCATTCTTTTTATGACCTTGCTTGCACAGCTTTGAAGACCTTGCTCCCAATTTTTGAAACAGATAGCAGTGTTCACAGAGGTGTGAGGATGTACATGTCAATTACATAAATAATGTGCATAAACTTTGCTTGTTGTGTAGGTATAAATTCTGCAAAAGATTATCTTCCTCACATGAAAATGGATTTATAGTATTCTAATATTAAATAGATGCTTTGCAGTGAGATGTGTTTTCAGGGCTAGATTTCAGCCTGGGCCGAGATCCATGTTCTGTCATTTCAATATTGCTGAAAGCATTCATTGTTGATAGTAGCAAAGAATAGGAATATTTCAGCCCGATGTTTTGTTTGTCAGGCTGGTAGTCAGCTCAGTGTTACTCTGTATTACAGAAGCACAAGTGTTAACAAGTTATCAGATTTAACAAGTTAACTTCAGGACAGTTTGTGCATCTGTCTGTGCTGCTTATTGACATTGGGTCTGTTGCAGACTGTAAAATGTTCAGAGTTGCACGGAAACATAAGCAACAGAGATGAAATGATAGGGAAGTAATCCATTATGAGTGCCAGGAGCTACCACACTGTTATTCTGAGGCATCTTAGGAGTCTGAGTGAAATAAAACATTCTCGTCTTCCTTAGCCAATGGCCGTGTGAAGTTCCGAGTTGAGGGTGAGTTTGAGGCCACCTTGACAGTGATGGGTGATGACCCTGACATCCCCTGGCGCCTTCTCAAGCTGGAAATTTTGGTTGAAGACAAGGAAACTGGTGGTAAGAAAAAAAATTAAACCTTCACACTCTGTTTTTAACATGATGTTCATCTCTGACACTGTTTAAGTCTTGTTTATACTGGGTTTTCTGCATATCATAGTTCAAGAGAATGAAGTTATATATACTTGTCCTGTTTTGACCTTGCTTTATAGGTTTTTAATACCTTAACAGTGCTATACAGTGACAGTGTAGTAGAGTGACTGAAATTTCCAGAGTAAACCAAGGATTTTGTTGATTTGTTATTAAACCTGGTATGGAAATTGCTCAGTACAGTTGTATCTTTTTTATTTTTAATTTATTAATTTATTGAATTATTTTAAATACCTGGTTTCCTGATGCCTGATGTGACTTATTTTTCATTTGCAAAAGATGGTCGAGCCCTGGTTCACAGCATGCAGATCAACTTCATCCATCAGTTGGTCCAGTCCCGGCTGTTTGCTGATGAAAAGCCCCTTCAGGACATGTACAACTGCTTGCGTATCCTTCTGAAAGGGGCTTCTGAATTAGGTGTTTAATGTAGCCTTGCTCTTCTTGGTAGCTGGAGGTCATGCAAGATGGATTCCCTGTTAAGCTTGGGGAAATATCTGGACATGAAGTTATGGTGACCTTGAAGTAAATGATGGCCTTGGAAGCAGTAATTCTCAGGTGCCCGCATGTCAAATTTAATTCTACATACTAAATCAGCAAAGGTGAAGGTGAGGTGTTCAAGGCAGGTTGTGTGGTAAGTCAGTGCAGCAGCAGCAGCAACTAATTTTGGAGATGAAATACAGGGCTGACTTGGGAAGTTCTGGGAGCTGGCAGTTCTTGCTACCAAAAACTGTAGTAAAGTGCTGTTGATGCGGGTGTGTTAACTCTGTTGTATCTGTGTGAATAATGAGAGGAGATACAGGACCTGCAGTGATTTTCCATTTGCAAAGCACAGATTGCTTGACAATGTGAAATGGATTTCAGTGAAACTGTTTCTGCAAACGAGTCGTGTTATTTTAGGGTGACCATGGGAGATGGGGTTAGCGTTAACTATAGAGTGAGTGGAATTTCTTTGTTAGTAATCATCTTTTCAGTAAAAGACGATGACAACTAGAAATCTGCAAAACAAGGCTGTTGTGACTCTCTTGTCTAACAGCCTGTCCTAGTTTAGAGTTTAGAAAACCACCAAAAAAACCCCTTTGAGAAATATTTGGTGCTGTTTATGTGTTTTTATTTCTGGATTAGTATACTAGTGTGTTTCCAGACAGCGTCATGTGTGACTTAGATGACAAAAGGATTGATACAGTATACAGAAACAGGCTTATGTAGTGTACAGACTTCCTGGACATCTTAAATTTTCTTAGCTCCATGCATTAGACTCCTTCTGCCTGGCTCTTCAGCTGGAAGTCTTGCATTCACAAACACTAATGCTGATCCGAGAGCGCTGGGGTGACCTTGTGCAAGTGGAGCGGTACCATGCAGGGAAATGTCTCTCACTCTCTGTTTGGAAGTAAGTTCATTTCAAAAGGACTGTTAACAATAAGTGAAATAACAGGAGGGATTATATTTACCAAGCTTGAGCCATAATTTTCAGAACTGTACTTTCTTTTTGATGTGTGACTCCTCAATTCTTGTAATTAAGTACCTACACGTGTTGCTTGATTTGCAAAAAAGTAAGGGTTGCACATTAATGTACAGAAGAGGAGTGGATACAGTTATAAATGAGTTAATATTTACACAGATACCTAAAAATTAATTAGATCTCTGTCAGACTTACTATATTTATTGCTTGACTCACACTAGATAAAATTTTAAAAAGCAATCCAAGTACACTTCTGATTGTGTTGAATTTGCAGTCATCTAAAATGCGTGTAGTTACAGTTTACCAACAGTTCTGGTTTAAAATGTCATCTAAAACAAATGCCTTTTTCAGTTCAGCTGACACAATGTTGTTTTTAACCAGAACACACATAATCAAGGTTTAGCTACTGAAAAACATATTTTCTGTTCTTCCAGCTGCATGGTTTAATTATTCTATTTATTTTAAGTCAACAGGTACTTGGCAGGAAAACGGGGACTGCATCTGTCCATAAGGTCACTATAAAAATTGATGAAACTGATGTCTCAAAACCCTTACAAATATCTCATGAGCCTCCACTGCCAGCCTGTGATTCCAAACTGATGGAAAGAGCCATGAAGGTAAAGGTTTGCTTTGCAGGAAGCACCTAATTTTGTAAATTGAAAACTCGAGTTTGCACTGTCAGTTTGTCCCACTTTGATTCTATTTAAAGTGCTGTTTCTAAGATTTCTAGTGAGTAGTTACTGTAGGTTGCGTAGTGTTTATGTGGGGACCTCAAATTGTTGTTACAAATTATTGGCCTTGACTTCATCTTAAAAATTGCACCTACTTCACAGTGCATTCCATACCACTTGTGAGACAGAATGCTGAGGCTGAGGGAAACAATAGCAACATATCAGTTATTATTAGGGTTTGGCTTGAAATGCTTTATAGAGAGACAATTCTTCCCTTTCCTGTCTTGGAGCTCCTCTGAAAATCAGCTTCTCCTTGTCACTGGAGTTGGCTACCCAGCAGTGCTATCCACTTCAGAAAATCTTAAGATTATGATTTGGAAATCTTGTGCTAAAGAACTCATGTGGTTTGCTTGTTGCAGGTGTTAGGTGAAGCTTAGTTTTCATTATAGCTAACCAGATTATGTCATGTGGCCTATTTGAATGTTCATATTCCTGTATTTTAAAGGTGGGATTGTTGCAGTGATCCAAAATGAGTAACTGCAGTCAAGTTCCTACTTGGATCATGCTTCACTGGTGATAATTCTAGATCTTGGTTAAAGATATTTAAGAAAAACTGCATTCTGGGTATTGTAATAAATCCTCTGTAAGTCCCTCAGCAAATGTGGCTGTGATATATCAGAACGTCTGTTTGTCATTATTTCTTTCAGTGTTTGCATTTAGGAGAGTTAGTAAACTGGAGTGAATGGTGTAGTTTTCACACTTTCAGTACAGTTTTTCCACAGCTCAGATCTTTCACCTATGTCACAGAACTTTCTACTGATGGTAGCCTCCACCTTACATCCTTCGTATTTCAGCCTCTTGGCCCATCATGTTACCAGTGCTGACAGAAAAGTCTACATGGTTAATTACAAGAACTGCCAATGTTTCAGCTACAGAGGGATGTGGGAAACTTAGTGAAGCATGGTAGCCTTCTACTCTACTTTTAGAGCAGAAATTCTACTATCAGTATAGTAAATATATACTACATTTTCTTATTTAATAGCCTAAATTACCATATTTAGGCTACTAAATACAGAGTTGAATTAGTGAAGATGCTGTATTTATCTGTAAATCCAAGCAAATGCTCCTTGTCTACAACATCTCCTGAAGATCCACTGGAGGTGACACAGTCTAAGCTCACTGAATCAAGTCTGTAGCCTGTAGATTAAGATACGAGGCCACTGTAAATTTGAGATCTATCAAAGTTAAAGCTGACCCCCCTTTATAAGGACTTGCTCTGATCTTAAAAGAAATTATCAGCTGTGGTAAATACAGTGCTGCTGTAGTGTTTGAATAATGATCTGAGCTGTAATGACGTAGATGGCACACTGGGTTTCTGTTTGTTTAAGATACTGTATAAAATAATGGCACAAATAAACATGTTTGTCTGAGAAGGCTGTTCTGCATTAACCTACTGAAAATTGGATGGAGCTATAGAACATGTAGTCACTTCTTAGAGAGGAAGATTTAACCCATTGCAGCTGCTGAGTTGAAATGCTCTTGTGGATGGATAAAGACTTGGTTAAGGCCTTGTTTTGGAAAGCTTGTCTTTAGGGGAAGGTCATTCTGGTATGCAAAGGCATGCACTGAATATAGTATAATTCTGTGCTGTATGAACCTCTTCTGCATTTATCTCTTATGCTGGAATACAATTTGAGTGTAATTCAGCTCAAACAGTTTTCAAAGCAACGTGTGGTTACCGAGAAAAAAGGTTTTGCAGTAATGTGGAGCTTTGCTTATGCAAAATATGTAAATAATGCAACTGTAGCATGAATGAATGTAAATGCAAATGCTTTAATTTAGGTTGCACAAGTAAATTACAGTGAATATAAGTGGTGGCATGAGCTTCAGCACTGGCAGTGCAACAGAATGTAGATGCAAGCCCCTAGATACTTCTGGGTTCAGTAGGGTTGCTCATACTCAGTGTCTGTCACTGCCTTGTTACCCTGGCAGCAGGACTTTCTGGATTTCATGTTACAGCTGCATGTGTGTTTGTGTAGAGGCAACCATATCCTAATGAAATGTTGCTTTGGGGTCTTTTTTCTTTGGGGTCTTTTTTCTTTAGCTTAAGCTAGTTACCAGTGGCTGGGGGAAGAAAAAGCTAAGCTGAAAATGGACCAGCCTTGATCCAGGACAAGCAGATCTGCAGGAGGGGTGGTAACAGCATAGTTTATGAAACTTCTTTTACATCTTCTTTTAATCTTAGCTCAAAACCCCTCCCACTGCCTGCTGCACAAGATCTCATGGTAGCTTGTTGTATTTTTTAGTGATCCAAATACTCAAGTTAATAATCCATGTGTCTCACCACGGTTCTAAGCAAATTCTTTCTGAGGTGATTGATTTATTAAGTACCTTTGTTTCAGTGTGCTAATGCAGAAAGTCTACACATCAAGTATGAGCTTACTCAAGTACATTTCTTTTTTACAGATTGACCACCTATCAATAGAAAAGCTCCTAATAGACAGTGTCCACGCAAGATCTCATCAGAAACTCCAGGAGCTGAAAGCCATTCTTAAGAGCTACAATGTTAATGACAATTGTATGTGTTTTCTGCTGAAGTTTTTCTAGTTCATTTCGATTTGTGTCTAGGAATGGTTTCCTTTTCTCCTGATGTTTCTTGTTTTCATTAATTTAAATTTAAAAAAAAAGAGAAATGTGTTCAGAATTAACAAAATATAGCTTTAAATTATTCTGCATTGAATTGTAAAATACCCATACATCTAAATGCAGTATAATAGGTGAAACTGTTAGAACATTGTAGTCTGGGTTGAAGGGTTAGAATTTGCCTACTGTAAATTTGTGTTCAGAATTGAAAGCAAATCTTTCTCTGTTTTGAGCTAGTTTTGGATGAGACTTTCCTTAAACTGCTGTTGAAACTTTTGGGATTTAGATTGATCTTACAATTGTGAAGCAGTGAGTTGAAAGATAGTCAAGGAATAATAATCTTCAAATTTGGTCTGCCTTTTCTCATTGGTTCGTCACTGTTTTCACAGAGAAATTCTTATATTCAGTTTTCTCTTTACGTTAACACTGTAATAATGTGCAAGTGAGGTTTGTTTCTCTAAAAACATACAGGTTTTTTAATATAATTGGCTAAGTTTTTATATAAGCTTGACTTTTGTCTGAAATTATTAACATCATTTTTTGTTTAGCATTCATTGAGACGGCTCTTCCAACTCTTGTAATTCCAATTTTGGAACCATGTGGTCGATCAGAGTGCCTGCATGTATTTGTTGATCTCCACTCTGGAATGTTCCAGCTGATGCTGTATGGTGTTGGTAAGTAGGCACAAAATCAGGAGGTATTTAATATCTTACAGGAATCCTGCACTGTGAGGTAATTTTGTGGGAACAATTCTGTCAGGTCTGCAAAGTGTTTTGAGCAAATGATCCCCACACTTGAGTCATCATCCAGGTATTGGAGTTTGAGGAATAGAAAAGAGGATCTGTGTGCTTAAGTGCCACAGTTCTGTTAAGATTATTTTAAGAGGGCAACAGAGTAATTATTGTTGGGGTCAATGCAATGCATATTCTTTATGACTCATGATTCCTGGCTTGTGCTGTTAATGGATAGGGTCATCTCACATGGACCTGAGTGAGAATTGTATTATGGGACCTTACACATCTTGTGTTAATGCTGTTAAAATCTTAACTTCAGGTTTCACATTGCTTAAGAAAAGAAAGAAAATTCTCGTATTTATTTGGTTAATAACATCCTGCTGTGGTCTTACAAGCATTATGTATCATCTGTTGGTACCCTATTCTCTCTCTTCACAATAAGCCATGTGGAAAAAACAAGGAGCAACAATTACAAGTTGCACCAGGAGAAGTTTCATCTCAATATGAGAAACCAGTTCTTTACAGAGAAATCAAACAATCCGTAGAACAACCCCCTGAGAGTTTTGGTGGAGTCTCCATCACTGGAGATGTTCAAGATGCTGTTGGACAGGCCATTAGATAATCTCATCTATGCTCCTTTTCCCACAAAAGGTTGGACCAGGTGATCTTTCAAGGTCCCTTTTGAAGTGCAAACCTGGGCTGTTACATGATTCTGAGATTAATTAGATGAGACACTTTCAATGAAAGTTTGAAGTTTTGTTTGAAGGACTGGTGCTAAGACCATTCACTCACCTGATGTTCTTGCAGATCAACTGACACTCGACGACATAGAGAAGTCTGTTAATGATGATATGAAGCGAATCATTCCTTGGCTCCAGCAGCTCAAGTAAGTGACTTGAACAATTCACTTAGTTTGCATGGAATGAATCACCACATTTGTATTCTGAATGATCACACTTGCATGGCTTTGTGTTTTACCACAGAAGGGGCTATACTTTCTCACTGTTGTAAGCAGCCTTGAGTATTGGCTATCTCCTCTAAGCAGTGGAAGAAATTCTTTGATTCCATAGTCCTGCTTTAGTTTTCCCCCATGTAGCCTCATGCATTGCACTGTGCACGCTTTGCATGAAGTCTTTTCACTTTAAGTCAGTAGCAGACCACTTGCTTCCTGAGAATGTCTTTTTGTGTTCATGTTCATGTTCTATATCCCTTATTCCACTCTGTTTCTACAGCTGAACCCTACTTGTTTCTCGGCAAAAATGATCTCCCTTCTCATAATACAGAGGAAAAACCAGGAAGTGGCCTAGGATGATTTAAATAATACCTGTTTATCTTCTAGCACTTCAGCCCTTGCTGGTTTAAGCCTCTAATCTTCCTTCCATAAAGCCCTGAGATTTAAGCACAAGATACATTTGGCTCCCATAAGAGGTTGTAGCAAATAATACAAACACAGTTTGCATCTGCATGAGAACTGCATTCCACCTTCTCTGTCGATTTGGAAATTCCCAGTGCTCTGACTTAATTGCAGGGTGAAATCTCTATTTGAGGAACTCTGCTTCTAAAAGAAGCTTGATGATGCATGAAGCACTGGCACCCTGGAGAAACTAATCAACCTCCCTTTGTTATAAATAATGTACTTGAGATAATGGCTTGGGTTGTGCTGCAGTTTCTGAGGAAGCTCAGCAGTCCACAAAATGTCTTTTAGGACAGCTGTATCTGACATTATCTGTGAGAATAAACACAGTGTGTTGTGATGGAGAGATGCTGAGCACCGACACTTTCCACTGCTGTTGTCAGTGGAAGTTTGACTGAATACCCAAGCCATAATTTCTGAGCCCCTTTCAAGCCTAGCTAATCTTCCTGGCCTTGCCACTATAGCCAAAATCCATTGGAGTAGGACAAAGTTTAATTCCAAATATGAGAATAAATTTGGTGTCTTGCATGTAGCTCTTCATCTCCAAATTTATTCAGGTGAATGAGTTTGTTTATAACATAAACCAGAGTGACATCCAGCTTCAGTGACTTTTTTTACTGTATTGCTTACCAGCATATGGGAGCAAAGGTTTTCCTTTCTATACCAAAATGTAATTAATTATTCCATATTGTCAAATAACTGCAATCTGCATGTTTTTTTAATGTTTCTCTTCTTTGTTTTATATTGTAATTTCATATTGTAGTATATAAAAATGTATTCAGCAAACGATTTCAGGGCTTTTCTTTTTGAATTAACAGCTGTCTGTTAGGCTGAAGACAAGATGTAAAGATAGTGATAAGGAAATGTAATGAAATTTTCTATGTGATTTTTCTTTATGTGCTTGTGCTGCAGTGATAGATGTTGACTTAGAATATGACTGACTCTTAATTTGACACTAAAGCACTACACAGCAGTATATTGGAATCATGTAAAACAGTCTCAGGGTACTAATGCCTTTATTTCCATGCAAGGTTCTGGCTTGGACAGCAGCGCTGCAAACAGTCTATAAAACATCTGCCTACAGTGAGCAGTGAAACTCTTCAGCTAGCTAATTATGCCAGCCATCCAGTGGGAAACCTTTCCAAACACAAACTGTTCATCAAACTCACTCGCCTTCCCCAGTACTACATTGTGAGTAACTGAAAAATGCTTCTGTCTTTTGCTCCCTGTCACGGATATCCCAGGCAGTTTGTTGTACTGTTAACTCTTAACATTAGGAACCAAGTGGTTGATGCAGTGCTTGATTCTCTCCTCTCCCTCCCTTCTGCTGTGGGTTTGTTAAGCACTCAGGCTCATACAGAAGAGGGCACATACAGATCTATTACTCAGCAACCTTCCATTCTCTGTGTTTCCTGAAAGGTTTGGTCTTCCTTCTCTTCTTGGATCCCTTTCCTAGCCACAGTGTTAGTATATTGGAAAAGACTAATATCTGTCCTTTGAAAGGGAGAGGATAGGAACTGAATTAGACTTAATCTTATCTTGAGAATCTTCTCAATTTGTTGTTTTGTTTAAATATAGGTTGTAGAGATGTTTGATGTTCCTGGCAACCCCACAGAACTAGAGTACAAGTACCATTTTCTGTCTGTGAGCTATGCTGAAGGAGATGACAGCCCTGCCACGGCACTTTTACTACAGCAGTTCAAACCAAACATTGAAGAGTTGGTACTGGACACAAAAAGTGGCAAACAAATGAAAAGTGGTGTCAAGCGCAAGGTACATGTTCCAAAAGCCATTGGGGTGGTTACAGTGCATGAAAGCTCAGCACAGATTCTGAACATCAATCCCAGCTTTAGTAGCCATGTTTCCAGGGTTTGTATGGCTGACAGCTTACTTGTACAGGTTCTCTGGACTGTTTCCCTACAGAGATGCTGGGAAACTGTTTTGTGACAGTTGTCCTTTAGTTCATGCCAGGCCTTCTCCACTGCCCTCCCCAGCCAAGGCAGAGCTCTGTGCAGAGGAGTGTGTATATATTGTATATGCAGAGTGCTGGTATCTGCCTGATACACTTGGGCTATGTGTAGACTTGGAAAGACTTGCAGGGGCTGGTAAGAGTTACTTCTTGGGGCCAGACTGACAGGGCTTAGTGATCTACAAGTACTGTTTTAAAGACAGTCTTCAACTGAATTGCTTTAGTCCTGAAGTGGATCCTTTCAGGAGTTTGTGCTCAGGGTGTGATTCATTTAACACTTAGATGAATGAGGTTATTCTTTGACATCTCTTCCAAGTGTTGACTCCAAAATACGCGAGTACATTTGTCTTTATTTTAATTCTAGTTATCTGGAGATCCGTGTTCCATAGAACCCAAGAAACCAAAACGGTCGGGAGAAATGTGTGCCTTCAATAAAGTGCTAGCTCATATTGTAGCCATGTGTGATACAAATATGCCATTTATAGGGCTTCGGATAGAGGTAGGTATTAAAAAATATTTTGTTTCCTTCTTCCCCTCCCCTACTCCTGATTCTGATGTCTAGATGTGACTGGCAAACTTGTGGTCATGTGCTCACTCTGGAGTTTCCCTTCCAGCTGAGCCCGGGTGACTCAGTCTTCTACACTGTATTGCTCTAGTCTTGTTAGAGCTGCTTCTCTTAATACCAAGCACTGCACAAAGCTTGAAAAGTTGAGGGAGAAGGGAAAATGAGGATGAAAGATTCACTTGTGGGAAGGGTTGGGAGACAACTTTATACCAGATCTGCGCAGACCAGCTTTCCAGTGCTTGAGGATGTGAAACATCTGTCACCCTCAGGGGGGAAAAAAAAAATCCTTGAAAATGTTAGAAGCTTTTTCCTTGACTTTTTGCTTGGAATAACATTTTTCTTGTTCATTCCTAGTTATCTAATATGGACATTCCTCACCAGGGAGTGCAAGTAGAAGGAGATGGCTTCAGCCATGCAATACGTTTATTAAAGTAAGAGGATATTCTCTGTGTTTCATTTTATTACTGTAGGTACACTTGAGGAAAAAAAAGGCTTGTTTAGAGAATAATAATAAGAATATCAGAACAGGGGTAGGATTTTTGTTCTGGGGTTATTTTTCTTTTTTTTTTTTTTGGAGGGGTGTTCGTACTGTGTGTCTTGCATGTGAAGCAGTGCTAGAGAAAGAGGAAAATAAGAGTAAAAAAGAGCCAACTACAATTTGTTTCCGTCATTAGCCTAAACTGAGGGGCTGTGAAAACAGTTTGACAGTCCTCAATCCTTAAATCTGGGCAGGGCTAAGGAAGATGTGGTGATGACTCATGAACGTGCAATTTTAGATCAGATCAGAGGCCTACATACTCCATATGTTATTTGACAATTATGTGAAACTGCAGAGGAAAATTCCAGGAATCCCAGAAAAGACAATTGCATGGTAAAGAGGTTGTAGAGGAAATATCTGAGAATCATACAGTAATTTAATAGGTTATTTAGCCCCAAGTGCAGGACTTTGCATTTGTTTTTATGGAACTTTATAAGGTTCCTGTTAACTTGTTCCTCCAGCCATCTGAGATCTCTCTGAGGGGCAGCCCTGACCTCCAGCATGTTAAGTGCTTGCTTCAGTTTGGTATCATCTGCAAATTTGCTATTCTTTTGTGACATATAGACTATTGAAATAGTTATATTGAAATTGTTGATAGGAGGCCAATAGTATTGGCCTCTGTGTTAACCCTGAGGAATGCCAGCCACAACCAGCCACTAACTGGACCTGCAACGAATCAGTTTAAAGCAAAAAAACACAAACCCCAAAGACACCTCCTAGAGTAAAACCTTCATAAATCCTTTTAGGCTGCAGAACTGTACAGTGACATAAAGGCACCAGTCTCTAATGCATCAGGCCCTACCTTTTTAACTTTGCATATGAGCAGAGAACTTGTGAGCTGAAGTTAAGGGTGGAACATGACATTTCTGGCTAGATCCTCAAGGAATTTGAAAAAGAGTTTGGCATGTTTTTACTTAAGCTTTATTTAGTCTGTCCCCTGAGCTCGATTCACACATTGGGATACGAATAAATTAGTGAGTACTAAGGGAACTGCCAGGTTGTTCATTGCATGTAGAGCAAGCTTGTTCTAGAAGGCAGATGAATTCAGATTGCCACAGAACTTACATATTTTCATCTTTTTTGGCTTATTTCTCTGTATAAGAGCTTTATATTGGTGAGCTCCTAGTTCACCAGGAGATAAGGACAATTCAGCAGATCCTTTAACAGTCTGTAATTTGCAGGTGTTGAATCCATATAAGAAATGATCGTAGCTCAGAGTGCTTTTGTGACACACTTATTACCGTCCTTGAGGAGGAATAGGTTATCTCACTGTGCAGTCCAGCTGTCTCTGCTGTTGATTAGACTTGGGAGTCCTTCAGGAAATATTAGAAGGCACGGTTGTTACTCGTGGAACTGTACTGTGTGTAATGGAGATTGTGTTTTTTGTCATGTATAGAATTCCTCCCTGTAAAGGTGTAAACGAGGAAACGCAGAAGGCTCTGGACCGATCTCTTCTTGATTGCACTTTCCGACTACAAGGTAGAAATAACCGCACGTGGGTGGCCGAGCTGGTGTTTGCAAACTGCCCGCTGAGCAGCACTTCATCCAGGGAGCAAGGCAAGTTTCACTGAGGAACACTGGTAAATTTTGTTCCTTTGTAGTTTACATTGTCTATTCCAGTCATTTTAATGTCTTGGTGTAACTGGACAGCTGTCTGCTCCTGAGATTGCTCATAAACCACAGTGTACCTTAATCAAAATTCTGACTGCTGAGTTGATGCGTTTTTGTTATGTCAATGTCCTTCCTGGACACTCGCCACAGTTCACTCATAGTGTGTAAACCACAGCTCAGGAACCACTGGGTTGATCAGTATTTACCATCTCCTCACACTGCAGGACCAACCCGTCATGTTTACCTGACATACGAAAACCAGTTGTCTGAACCAGTTGGAGGTCGCAAGGTGGTCGAGATGTTCCTTAACGACTGGAACAGCATTGCTCGGCTGTACGAGTGTGTCCTGGAGTTTGCACGATCCTTACCAGGTACAGAAATCACCTCCTTTTTGTCAAAGTGCTTGGCTTACAGATTACTGTAATTTTCTCACTCTTAACTCTCTTCCCTCCTCTCTTCACAGACATCCCCAACCACTTAAACATTTTCTCAGAAGTTCGGATCTACAACTACCGGAAACTGATCCTTTGTTATGGAACTACCAAGGGGAGCTCAGTAAGTAACTCCTAAATGGACTTCAAATGTGTGATTGAAAACAGAATGGGTAGGCTTTGCCACAGAATTTTTCTTTTTAATGGAATTAATATAGATGAATGTAGAAAAGCCAGAGGGTACCACATTGCTGATTGCTGGGTTCCTAGAAGTTCAGAAGTTTTGAGAATTTTAGATGCTTTATACTGTGGGAAGGACAGTTGTGTACTTCTGACTGATGAAAGCTGGTGTAGCAGCATGTTTCTGAAAAACTTCGTGTTAAGTGTTGTTACTGATCACTGCAGTGCTGGGATACATGGGTATGTGTCAGCTGAGTGCCTAATTCTGCCTTAGAAGAGAGGACTCTTTACAAAGTATTAAATGTAGTGCTGTGCTTTAGAATGAGGTGGTCCTTAATTATTTTGTAGCAGTGCTGTTTTCTTGTTCAGAACTCTAGCTTCCTCTGTAGTATTTGAATTTACAACTTATTAATTACTTAAATAACTGAGTACTTGCTCACACCTTTGCCTTAAGTGCAAGGTAGAGGAGGAAGTGAGTGCACATTTATTTCAGATTAAGAATATAGTTTTTGTGTGCAACTGATGCAGAGTAGCTGATACACTTGAACTTTGCTTCCTGGAACATTTCCGTGTTCATTTTCTAAGCTGAATTTTTAAGAGTATTTTCTATGTGCATTTTATTGGGAAGTATATGTGTGTGTATATATATGTATACATATATACATATGTATGTTATATATGTAAGTAGCCAGAGCAGCCATATGGATTTTGCATTTAACTTCCTTACATATTATCCAGTTCTCATTTTTGTGTAATGTAACTTAAGAAAACCAGTCCACCTCCAGCCGCTCATTAATTAGTTTTCCACAGCATGAATCTCTCGAGTTTAATTTTCTCTATCTCACCTTTGGCAGAAAAGACTCTTTTGCTTTTTGGTTGACTTGCTGATATAATTGCCCAGTTCTGTGGTTGCCAACAATCCAGGCAGCTAAGTGGGTGTTAAAGCTGACAGTGCTTTTTTTTTTGGTTCACAACCTCAGCAGCTTTTGGGGAAGGTGAATTAGGAATCTGTTGAGGTTTGATGAAAAATGGGGGAAAAAAATCAGACCAACTTTCTTGTTACAATCTCTTGTTATAACCTTGTTATTACAACCTACTTGTTCTAGCTTCCAAGACCATTTTGTGTTTGTGATATTGCAGATCAGCATTCAGTGGAACTCCATCCTCCAGAAGTTCCACATTTCACTGGGAACTGTTGGCCCAAACTCAGGTTGCAGTAACTGTCACAACACAATTCTGCACCAGCTCCAGGAGATGTTCAATAAAACTCCAAACGTGGTACAGTTGTTACAGGTAACGTTCTAAAAAACTTCTCTCAAGCAAATTGCAAGACACTTGGGAGCTGAATTGTGATTAAACTCTTCTCTTCAAAATTACGTGGGTGTTACGATTGTTTATGGATCTCATTGCCAGAAAGCATCTAATTTTCCCTGCCATGCCCCATTTTCCCTGACCTTTCCTTTTGGATAAGCTACCTAACCTCTCAATATCCGCTCTCTCCCAGGTTTTGTTTGACACTCAGGCTCCCTTAAATGCCATCAACAAACTCCCAACCGTGCCCATGCTGGGACTGACCCAACGCACCAACACTGCCTACCAGTGCTTCTCCATCCTGCCCCAGTCCCCCACGCACATCAGGCTGGCCTTCAGGAACATGTACTGCATCGACATCTACTGCCGCAGCCGCGGCGTGGTGGCCATTCGCGACGGCGCCTACAGCCTCTTCGACAACAGCAAAATAGTGGAGGGCTTCTACCCCGCGCCTGGCTTAAAGGTGACCACCCCATGTTTTCTGGCAGGTTGTAAATAAATGAGCTTCTGACTTGGAAGTATGAATCTGATGTGAAGAGTTTGCTGAAGGTTTTCTTTCTAGAGAGCTGCGGTCCTTGCAAAATTCTGAGCGTAGAAGGAAGTTTTGGATTTATCGGTAGATCTGTTAATTAGTTTGAATTAAAGCATTTCCTTTTAAAAAAAGTAACATCAAGTGCTAGGGGTTTGGGTTTTTTTCTTATCTGTGTATTCAGGCATGCTTTTGTTGAAACTTGCTGAAGCTTTGTGTCTAGGCTAGCTGTCTGCTTCAGGATTAGCAGCAACTGCTCCTCTCAAACTGTGTTGTGTGGTAGTACAGTGCTCATAAGTTGCAGGTGAGACAATACTCCATGTCAGATGATTGTAGACAGAAACTTCCCTATTAAAATAGTTCCCATCCGTGTGTGGCAGGAGCCTGTAGCTTTGGTTCTAAATGCAGTGCTGGTTCACTCTTCCTGAAAAATGAATCCGTGCACATTGACAGAATACCTGAGGGCAGCTTGTACCAGGGCTAGTTACACTGAAATACTGGAAAATGGCACCCTTTGAGAAACAGGTTAATTTGCTAATTTTTTTTTTTTCTGACAGTTGCAACTGAATATTGATTCTCTGGCATTGCATTTAACTGGTCCTGAAATCTGCCTCTTTCACAAATGCTAAATGAAAGGCTAGTGGAAATAAGGAGATTATAGATTCCAGTGTAAAGTGGCAGAAGAGAATGAAAATGGGAAGGTAGAGGAGGAATTAATTCAAGAAAGTTGTCGGGTTCCTCTGGGTACAAGAGAATGCTGTGGAGGAGGTGACCCAGATGTTCTTAACCAGGCAGGGCAGTTGTAGGTGTGATACAGCAGCCCTGTAGGTTCTGGATACTGAGGAGTTGTTCTGGAACAGGTATTTCCAGGTGTAGGCTTTTCCTTATCTTTAAGGAGACAAGAAAAATATTGGTATTTCAGTTAACTGGAGATATATCTTGTTATAGAGCCAGGTATCTCTGTTTATGAATTGATATATTTTGCAGACTAATTATACTGTAATTAATGAATGCCCACTAGTATTTAGTTCCAGATACCTGCCTGTCTCCTGTGTGCTGTAGCTGATAAAGGTAGTGTTAAAGCTTAGCAAATACTGCCTTCATTTGTGTAGTAAGATTTAAACGGGCAAATTGCTAACAAAACTGCTTTTTCCACAGACATTCCTGAACATGTTTGTTGACAGCAATCAAGATGCACGGCGACGATCTGTAAATGAAGATGATAACCCACCTTCTCCAATTGGAGGAGACATGATGGATTCTTTGATATCACAGCTCCAACCCCAGCAGCCACCGCAGCAACCACAACAACAGGTACCCTTCAGGCAAAATAGATGTTTATTGTCTTCCACAACAGTAGATTTCTAAGAACTTCATGTTCTAAAGGGATTAGCAGTAACAAAATGGAAAGGGAGACTGTAAACCCACTCTGCTGCAGAATTCCCCTTCGGGCAAAATGTATTAATTTATTTTGCCATTTCTCATTCCAGTGTAAACAGCCCATAGCGTACAAACAGCAGCTTTGGAAGGTCACATGAGACTTGCTGCCTAGAAGCAAAGGACTGAGGGAGGGAAACCAACTGTTAAAGATAAAAGATGGGAGGGAGAGTCAGGAGGCTTTGCTGTTACGGGGTGGCAGATAAAAGGAGCAAGGTACAGAGGTATTATGTCTTCAGAAGAAACTGAAAAAAACAGTGAGCACTGAACAAGATAATACAGAAAATCAAACAACTGTGTGGTTGAACCTGTAGGACCAAACCCTCATTAGTTTTCTCCTGCACATACTTAACTTCTGTTTTAGTACAAAATGATCACAAATTTTCATCGTCCTGTGTTGACAATTTCAGCCATTTGCAAAACAGGCGGGAGCCTCGGGAGCGTATCCTCTCACCTCACCACCCACCTCCTACCACAACACAGTGACGCCCTCCCCGTCCATGATGCACACACAGTCACCAGGTAGGATGGCTGGGAGGCCGGGAGCTGATCCTCTACTAGAAAAATAGGTCTTTGTGCATGCATGTTTTTTCTGTAACTTGAGCTGTGTTTAGCCCCAGGTTAGCCAAGAGAATGCACCTCACACTGTAGGGGCAAAAAAGCAAAGTCCTGCCATGCATGTTTTGGAAAGTACATTTTGAAGCTAAAAAAACTCCATTAAGTAAAACTGCCATCTTTAGCTGTGTAATATTTGTTTCATTCTTAACAGTTTATAACTTGCTAAGACAAAAACCTGTTAATTTTCAATACCTGCTTCTTCAGAAAAGCTTTTCATCACCAAAGCTCTGCTTTCTGCTCCCAGCTGTTGTAGAACAACAGCTGAAAATATTTTAATTTGGGGAAGGGCTGAGCAGGGGAGAAATGGCATTCTTCAAGCCAAATATCATGAGAAGTTTTTCCTTTGTGTGGTAAATCAACCTGAAAAATATAACAGTCATGCATGTACAAAATAAAGCCTTCGAGTGCAAAAACAAATTCTCTTGAATCTTGTGTGCTGTTTCCCTAAAAAGAAGGGAGCAGTTGATAAAAGAAATAACAGAATTGTGTATGTCAAGTGATGTGATGTCTTTGATCAGGAAATTTGCATGCTGCAAGCTCACCTAGCGGGGCTTTAAGAGCACCATCACCAGCATCCTTTGGTCCAACTCCTTCACCTTCCTCTCTTGGAATCACAATGGGACAAACAGCTAACTTTGCCAGCCCACATGGTGAGTTCTTTACTGGCAGGTGTATATGTAGTGACAGGGAGGGAAGATTTGCTTCTCGAAATTAAGTCTTCCAGAGCAGACCTAAGTTAATTGAGAAAAATTTGTATTTTGTAATTGGCTCAAGTAGCTGTTTCAATATATGTGAGTGCTAACTCTTAACAGTAGTTAAAAATAGCTGCATGGCATGTTGAGACGTTCCTAACATGTTAAAAATTGACGATCAGTCACTCCTTTCTGCTTACTAATGTGGGGGAATTCTGTGTGGTCTTGTAGCAGAACAGTGGTTGCAGCTTTTATCTTGTTAGATTAGTTAGTGGATTTTCACTGCTTACATTGCCTGGAAAATTAACTGGAGCAGGTTAGAAATTCAGATACTTAGGATTTGAAAACGTTGTCAAAATCTGGCTGGTTTGACATATCTGTATGTGAGCAACATGCCTTCTGGTTGTTTCCTTTATTAACTCGGTTGGTTTTTTTGGAAAGGTGCCAAAACAATCCTTTGTGTAATCACAGTGCATTGGAGACGGTTGTATAGATCACAACAAATGAACAGTTCAGATGGTCATTTTCTCACATCAGTTTGATTGTTGAGATGAACAAAGTGAGAGAGATGTACCACAGAGGGTTTAAGGAGCTTGTTCTGATCAGTCTGTGTGGCAGAGATACTTTTGCAGAGATAACTGTAAGATACTGAATAGATAAGGAACTGTCTGGCTGAGGCTTCCATTTGCTAAGGAGCAGTAGAAGTCCAAGTCTGTAGGCAAGAGCCTACAGATTCTTTTAGTTTAGAACCTGTTACTTGTTGAATATGACAATTTTTCTTAACATTCAGTTTTACTTTTTTAAAAATACAACCTGGAAACCCTTGAAATCTGTATCTTGATTTTTACTCCCTGCCCCCACGTGTGTGTTTTGTATGGCTGTAAAAAGTAGTCTATAAGCTTGCAGGCACTTTCATGCTTTACAGATTTTGGTAAGCCTCTTTTACATTTCTCTATTAGAAAGCCTTTTACTTTTTAAAGAAATAATAATGGTCTTGTAACATCTGTAGGTACCATAGACCCAAGCTCACCATACACCATGATGTCACCCAGTCAGCGTGCAGGGAATTGGCCGGGATCTCCCCAGGTCTCTGGTCCATCACCAGCAGCACGGATGCCTGGAATGTCACCAGCCAACCCTTCCCTTCATTCACCTGTCCCTGATGCCTCTCATTCCCCACGAGCTGGAACAAGTAGGCCTCTTTATCAGTGTTATAACTGTGAAACACTCATGTTTAACATTTCTACTTGTGTTCCTTTTGGTAGTTCATGTGTTGGTCTAACAGTCCTTACTGCCCTTGTGCAGTAAAATATCCGAGGAAATTAAGCCTTTATTCTGTCCTAGTTCAAATCTTCAATAACAGATTGGAAAAACGAGCTAAAGCATACAGCATAAATGTCAGCAGGATTGATGATAGCTCTTGTTGCAGTGCAGAAATCAGTCTGAAACTATTGAACTCCGTGACTAAGAGAAAAGTCTTCACAGTGAAGGCAATGGTAGGCACATTTGCCAACCCAAATACTAACTTTTCACATCATAGATTTGTAATGCTGCTCTTGCACGACTGATTTAGCCGTCTTTACGTCCCATTGAGTTTGTTGTGCAAACGCTGTCTGCTGGCATGCTGCAGAAAAAGGAAAAGGGAGGAGGATTTTAATGTTACTGAGACTCTTTGCATGGGTGCAGGGTCAAAACTAATTCTTTGTCTGATGCCTATCACTAGGCAGGCAAATTCTTAAATAAGAAGGATTAAGCTTTGGCGCAGAGGACTTATTGATGAATAGTGACAATTAAAGTGAACACATATCTTAGTTTCAGCTCAAGTCCTCCCTTACCGCCAGTCCTTGTTGTCCCCACAGGTTCCCAAGCCATGCCCACAAGCATGCCTCCGCCTCGGAAACTACCTCAGCGCTCTTGGGCTGCATCCATTCCTACAATCCTCACCCACAGTGCCTTGAATATTCTGCTCTTGCCCTCTCCTACCCCTGGGCTTGTGCCAGGTCTAGCTGGCAGCTATCTGTGCTCCCCTCTTGAGCGATTCCTCGGATCAGTGATTATGAGGAGGCATCTTCAGAGGATCATACAACAGGAAACGGTACAGTTTAAGTTTAAATGGACCTGTGGGTGTGTGACTGCTCCATGTCTTTCAAATCAGGCACAAACTGAAATGCTTCAGATAAAATAACTGTTTGCTGTTAGACTTGTGCTGTGCTTTTTGACTTGTTTAAAGTGTCAAAATTTAGAGAAATAATTTAGTTCCACTTCTTTTCCACACAAATTCGATGTGGAAAACCTGTTTGGTCAGGTGAAATTTGGTAACTGTTAAGATAGCAAGTCTAGGACCAGACTTTCAGATGCTGTGGGTTCCTTGGATTTGGTATGTGCATTGGGAGTTTACTAGAACAGCCATGGGGTTACTGTGGATGCCACTACTTGGCAGGATTACCAGAGAAGTGAGTTACTAGTTAATGGTAACTACTAGGTCAGGTATATTACTTTAGGGTTTGGGACAGACAAACGTGCCTCTTCACTTCTGTGGCATGGATTCAGTGACACAGAAAGAAGCCAAGTCTGGCACAAGCTTAATTCTCAAGGCAATTTTATCTGTATTAAAATATCATGGGTTTTTTTTTTTTTCTGGAAAGAGAGGTTGATCAGTACACTTTGGGGAGAGAGTGAGAGTGTGTGTTTGTGTGTGTGTGTGTCTGTGTGTTCATGCTATTTAATGAATGACTAATTGACTGTGAATCTTCTTTTTATGCAGCTACAGTTAATAAACTCCAATGAACCAGGTGTCATTATGTTTAAGACGGAGGCACTGAAATGCAGGGTTGCTCTCAATCCCAAAACCAACCAGACCTTGCAGCTGAAAGTCACACCTGAAAATACAGGACAGTGGAAATCAGAGGAGTTACAGGTTTTGGAGAAGTTCTTTGAAACAAGGGTATGTACTGAAATCAAGAATGTTTGCATTTTTGTGCATTGCTCTCAATCTCTGGTCTTGTTCTGAGTGGTCCTGCTGGCTTTCATTGGCATGTGTAAGAGCTGCAAAATATAAAACTGACAGCTGTGCATGCTGGTTGCATATTAAATTATATATTTATTATCTAAATAGGCACTACTAAATAGTGTCTTTCTTTAGGTTGCAGGACCACCTTTCAAAGCAAACACCCTCATAGCCTTCACAAAGTTACTAGGGGCTCCCACGCACATCCTCAGGGACTGTGTGCACATCATGAAACTGGAGCTGGTAAGTCCACTGTTCTATTTATTTAGTTCACCCAACTTTGGTTAGTATATTTTTGAAAAAAAGCTGTTGTATCTTTATCTAAAAACACACAAATTACTCTAAATTTATACATAAGTTATTAAATGTTATTGGAGAAGTTTTTGTTTTACTGCCAGCTCTCCTGGAAACTCCCAAAATTTCTCATTTAAACTGATGATTTTAAGGAACTGCAGACGTTGCTGCACAACAGGCACATGCATAGGCTGACTGGAATCTTTCTGATTGTGTTGTTGTGCTCAGCTCTTTCAGAGTTACTCTGACTTCACTAAACCTGGCAACATCTGCAGGTTTAGCTAAAGAGGCACATCCTACTTTGTGATGCTTCCCTGTTTCATAGCTGTGTATGTCACTGACATGAGACCTGTGCTGCTCTCTCTGAACAGTTCCCTGACCAGGCAAGTCAGCTGAAATGGAATGTGCAGTTTTGTTTAACAATCCCTCCCAGCGCTCCGCCAATTGCGCCTCCAGGAACACCTGCTGTTGTGCTGAAATCCAAAATGTTGTTTTTTGTAAGTAGAGCTATCTGTTTTAAAATTCTAACCCTGCATCTCTCTGAGATCATCACGGGTTTGTAGCAAAACATGAGCCCACTGTACCTGACAGCTGTAATAGCTACAAGTGTTGTGTTGTTTGGAATCCTGGATTTGCGTGGATCTCTTCTGTAATGAGTTTGGTTCCTATTCCTACTCTCCTTCCTGCTAAAGCAGAGCAACTCCTCGTGTTTTGTGTTCTTGGAGAGATGTTGACAATATTTAAAGTTCAGCTCCCTCTGGGCTGCATCTTCAAGTGCTCAACTTGTGGGTGTTTTGTTGTTTGAGGCACTAACCACCTAGACTGGCTGACGTGCACATTAGTGGTGCTGGGAGAGGAGAGCAGGGATGAGATGTTCAGAACAAATCTACATTACTGTTGTGCCCAAGGCAATGCTCATTGTGGGGTGCTTTTGAGAAGAAAATAGTCTCCACCTGACTGATGATTTCTCTGGTACAGAATTGATGTCTGAAAACGGGGGTGAAAGTACTTTCTGTCTGTAGGCCTGGAGTGTTTAACTGTGTCAGAAGTTGCACTGAAGTACGTGGTCATTCAATTTAACACACTTTTTGGGTTGTTTCCCTGCAGCTCCAGCTAACACAGAAAACAACAGTCCCACAGGAAGCTGTTAGTATTATTGTCCCAATTATTTATGACATGGCTTCGGGTACAACGCAACAGGCTGACATTCCCAGGCAGCAGAACTCTTCTGTTGCTGCTCCAATGATGGTTAGCAATATTCTAAAGAGGTTTGCTGAACTGAATTCACCACGACCAGGTACTGTACATGTCCAGTAGATATATTTTCTTCACCCAGACATCTGTGACAAATCTCCAGTGTAACACTAAACCTCTCTTAAGTCTGAATTCTTCTTTGTTTCTATCGTACTTCTTTAGTGATTACAAACTCCTTATGTGACAGGCAGTACATAACTTAATAGGAAGTACTGGCAACACAGCAGAAGGTTGCACTGATGATTCAGGCTGGGTTTTGCTGTTCTGCCCGAGTGATAGAATGCACCCACTTCTTGTTGGCCCAACTCTTGCTGCTCAGTAAGAGTCACACTTTTTGACAAATGGGCCCAGAATGAGTCACAAGAAACATGCTATGGCCAAGTGTCAGTTTTCATGGTTAATTATGAAGTTACTCAGTTTAACAGTAGAATTTAAAGGGATGTTAAAATAGTTATCAGAACTTGTCCCCGTGCTGTGAATGATTAAAAAGTGATTGCAGTGGTTGTATACTCCTTTGTCAGTGTGTCCACTAGCAGAGGTGCATACAGTTCTGTCCACCAGACGTGCTGTGAAGTGGTTGAGCTAGGTTGTTCTGAGTGTTCATTGACCTGTAGGTAGTGCACCGTGAGCAGCGTTGTGCTTTGCTTTCCCTCTTGTTTGTCATGCCTTTTACTTTATTTTTAGTATCTAAAACGTTGAGGAACAGTAGCAGGTTCTTTGGGCAGCATGTTGTCTGTAAGCCGTGTTTTGGGGTCCTAATATACAGATGGCTCAGAAGAACAATGACTTTCAGTTCTGATGAAGAACAAAATTTTTCCAGTAACCCAGTGACTAGATGGAAGTTGTGAATCCAGAAGTTGACTTCTCTTTTGTATAACTATTCATCTTGTTGTTATGCAGTAATTTTAACTATGCTTGATGGATTTTGATTGCTGAAACACGAGGAGTGTTTACCTTAAATTGGTGTGGATATGCAGACATTTCTGAAACTTGTGATGGGATTTAAATTAATATGCACTTTCTGTTTAACATGTAGTAATAGTGTAGGTAAATAGGAGAGAAAATAGTCTGGAGGGCATGTGGAGTTCCCTGTAGGAGTTCTGTATGTGGAAGAGAGCTGTTGTTTGTATAGCACTTTTGTTTCAAAATAAACTTTAAGTAAACTTCAGGTGTTGCTTTTGGAAGGTGCTTCCCCGCAGAGTTCCCATGGTGTGGGGAAGGGTAGGTTCTTGCTTTGCTGTTTGTTATTGCACTGAGTTGTGTTTTAAAGTAAACCCTCTACAAAATACCACAGCAGAGCAAGTAACTGTCAAAGCTGCTCTGGTGATGCCAGGTGAGATGTTTTCTGATGGTCACTAGATAGAACAGAATGGACAGTTTTTGTTTGTCGTGCAAGTTTTGAAGCAGTTTTGGAATCCAGTAGAAGCAGCTAAGTATAGACAAGGAAAAAAAGCATAGGAAAAGCATTGGAGCCACAAGCAGAACCTTATCCAGGCAAAGGAGATTGTAGCTGGCTGAGCAGAGGAAGTTTCTAGTAGTCCTTCCTCTGATTTCCAAAAGAAAGAATGAGTCTGTATGAATTTATTTATTTCCACCACTACCCAGCCAAAGTAGGACCTTCCCAAGGACACTTGGAATGCAATTTCCTCTGTTCTTATTGTCAAAACATACATTATTATATCTGATCAAAGAGAACAAGAATACCTTTTTTTTCTTCACCACTGAAAGATGATAGGAGAGCCAACAGATCAAAGTAGATAGCTGGGAGACTTCTCTTATGACAGCAGTACATGGGAGATCCCAGATGTGTGTCCTTTCTTGTCTGATGCTCCTTTCTCTTCTGTTGCTCCTTTCTCTTCTGCTGCTCCTGTGCTGTACCCAGGATTTTCCTGATTTTCCTACCTGTTAGCTCTCTGCTGCACTAATTGCAATCTGCTTGGTTAAGGGAATTTTTCACTGTTTGAGTCAGGAAGGACCAGGGCCTCCCCTCGTGCACAGATGTTGTTACTGGCACTGTCGTTGTAACCTGGAATCAGTGTTGCCTCGTTCTGGCTGTATCTTTTTTACCTTTCTCTCTTTGTGAGAAAGTATTTTGTATTCAGCTTAATTTTCCTCTTAATAAAATGGTAGTGCCTGAAAAGTAAGTTCTTTTGAAAGAGTTTTCTTTTCAGATCTGTGGGCAAACACATTCTGCTGTGTTTAACAGTAAAATGTTGACTCATTGTGAGTACACATTGTCTTTCTAAGACCACTTTACCAATGCCTGTGTGGGAGAAAATACTTTACTTTGGGGAGATACTTGTATGAACTGAGAGGAAATCAATGCCCTGGAATAAGAAGTTTAAACTTGAGCTGTAATTCCAAAACCTACAGTATGTAGTGGACATCAATCTGGCAAGGAAATTAAAGGCCCTGTGGATGCTGGAGGTGACCCTTAGGGAGGAGCTCAAGGGACTTGTGATGATTCTTAAAGCACTTCACGACTAAACATTTTTCAGTGTCTGATTTTCAGTGATGCAGTGGATGGTATTTAGCCCAGATTTGTAGCTTTGATATGATAATGACTTGCCCAAAATAATCTTGGGAATCCCTAGTCTGGCAGTTAAGATTAATGCCTCCCAACAGGCTCTGCTCTTATCTCTTTGCTCACACTGTTGCTCCTTCAGCAGCAAAATTCAGTGTCTTCTAATTGATATTTCTTGAAATATGCAGGAAAAATTCAGCCCACAGTGACCAGGGTACAACATGGCTATTAATTGTATTCTCTTCCCAGGAAACAGTAGATGAAAATCACAGCTGCCTGTTACTTCATCTTTTGTTGTTCTTATTTAACCCTTTCGCTTCTGTTGGTTTTAACTTCTTTAAGATATTCAGAATGTGTGTTTTTGTCAACAAGTGCTGGTATTTAAAACTTGAGGTAGCTGTGGCTGTTTCTTCCTCTCAGTATTGAGTCTCAGCTGTTGGAAACACAAGTCCACCTGCTCTGTATTTTATTTTGCAGTTTAGATGTCAAGGGTAGAGCCAGAGCAATTTGGTTGAATGAAACAGGTTTCTGACTGTTGCCCAGTCTTGGAATTAGAAATGTTTCCAAGACTAAGCTTAGGATGGAAAACATCTTACAGCTGTTTCAGACTTGAGTCTTCCAAAATGTTTAGTTTCTGCTTGTAATCAATAGAAATAAAACTTGAAAAAGTTGGGTCGTTTTCTTTGTAAGATGTGGTGCTGTTAATTAATACTGTACAGAAAAATTCAGACCACAGTCCGTGTGCGATCAATTCTAGCATAGATTCAATCTGACATTCAAAAGCAATTAAAAGTTAAGAGCTACTTGCAATTCCATCACCAACAAGAGCGGTCCTGCTGGGAAAGCTGGAGCTGCTTCAGCTGGCAACTCCCACAAATCCCGACGTCCCTGGAGGTCGCTGGGGTTTGGGAGTCGCAGCCGCCGCGTGTCTGCACCCTCGGCTCTGCCCTGGGGGGCTCAGGGGGGCACAGTGAGGAAGGGCTGTGGGGTGTGGGGCTAACCTGTCTCTTTTCCCTGCTCCAGAGCGAGGAAGGGCTGTCGGGGGCGCGGTGCTAACCTGTCTCTTTTCCCTGTTCCAGGTGAATGCACAATATTTGCAGCCGTTCGTGATTTGATGGTTAATCTTACGCTGCCCCCTGGGGGGCGTCCCTAGACACTTTTAAAAGAAGGCTGAAAGTGAGACAAAACAGAAAAAAAAAAATTAAAAAAAATTAAAATAAAGCCTTCAGTTAAAAGAGGACGTTTTAATTTTACCTTTTTTTCTAAGAGCTAACTATAAACTGGCAAACTTTCAGGGATGCACTTTCATCACATGAGTATCACCACGACTTTTGTATAGTGCTGTTGTATAGTGTGTTTTAATGGGAGACACTTCGGACTAGGTAATAGATTGAAGTATCAGCTTGCTGGTAATAGATTTAATATTCTGTTTTATACTATAAAGATTATGAAAATGCCAAACTTGTTTGTTTTTCTGTTTTTCTTATGTTTTGGTGTAATAGTCTTTTTTTAAGGCAGGTCTGTCATTTTTGAATACTGTAAAACTGTGACAAACTTTATATTGAAGCTGTATTTTAATATGACTGCTTTGAATCCTTAAACAATTTATTTGGGCTTGTTGTAAACATGTCCCCAAAAAGCAATATTTAATAAACTGGATTAAAAAATCTTAAACTGGATGTTGTATCATCTTAAACTTCGTTCCTCTCCCCTGAACCACTGGTCAGATCTCTTGTGTTCACACTTACTGCACTATCTCTTTTTGTGATCTTGGTTACACACACACACACACACACACACTCTCACACACATGCTGCTACCTTAAAAAACCAAACAAACCTTTATTTATTTATCCTGTGGGTTCAATTTGTTCCAAGTCGGAGTAGAACAGAGTTTGTTCATTTTCCTGGTTGTAAACATAACCAGAACCTACTTAACATGGTGATTCATTTCTTATACCAGGAACTACATCTTTTCTGTCCCAAAAGCAAACCTTAGTGGAATAAAGAACCTTTTGTCACCTGTCATGGAGTCTGTAATAACAGACTCGTACTTGTCTTGTAGAGGCAGGTAAGGGAGAAGCTGGACCGGCATATCACAAACTGGAGAGGCTGATCCAAAAAAGAAACAACCTCACATTTAACTTCCTGAATTAGTCGTATGTAGATAACTTTGTCAGTAATGACTGAAGGCTCTTGTAATTGAAAAAAATGCCCATCTTTAGGAGTTACTCTGTCGTTTAACCATGTGTCCCCCTGGATCAGTATTCTCAAATTTTTAAGGAGTTCAAGTTGGTTTCCTGACTTCTTACAAAAGTGGTTTTCAGCTGTGCTGCCTCCTTCCCTTTGCAGAGCTCTGGCAGCTCCTTGCTCAGCTGAAGGATGTTTGAAACTAATTTTAAGTATCTTTCAGTGAATGTAATCCAGCCTGTCTTGCTGTCTTCAAGGCTGCCCATTGCCCTTATGACTGTCACAGTGCTTCTTTGAAGCTCTTGCCATTAGAAGTCACCTTTTGGTTGGTGCCCACCTCAGATTTCAGCCTTGAACCTGTGGTTTGAGTGTGGGTTCTGGATCAGTGCTGCTCTCACCCGTGTGTATCTAACAGATGGTTACACAGCTTCTGCTTCTGAAAAACAAAACCCATCCCCTGGAGTGAAAACCTGCAGTTTTTAAATGCTGCTGCTGCTCCGTTGGAAAGAGCCCATATTTCTGCCTTTTTAGAACTAAACTGATGTTTTAAAATTGAGAGGTGACACAAGGATGTCTGAAAAAGACTGGCTGTTGTGCTGGTCAGTGCTCTGGTTTCAAGGTGGGAGCATCCCCGTGCCTCAAATCAGCTTCCTGATATGTGAGAAGTACCTGCTGCCCGTTGTGGGAGGGAGCAGGAGATGTGGAGTGTGGTGGGGGCAGAACTTCAGCACCTGGTAGTAAAAGGGAGGGAGAGGCCTCCCCACAGGGCAGAGAAAACAAAACATGTAACTACTGACAGTTGGTTATGGACTGACATTCCAAATCCCAGATGCTGGGAAGGTTGAATTTTGTTTTGTATTATACGCGGCACTCATAACATATACCTAATTTTAAACATTTCTCCTAAATAATTACATTCTTAGGGAAAACACTACTAGTAAAAGGAAGCATTTCCCACTCAGCAGAGACACTTGTTCCTTTCAAAGCAATGACTCTGACTTTACAACTGCAGTTTTCAGGGTTTTTTTCATGTGTATTTACAACTTCAGTTTTAAGTTTCATTTTCCATGTGTTCAGTCCCTTTTTCTGGCAGCCAGATGATGTGACCACCTGCTGCACTGGGACTATTTGTAGATTTCTTCCTTACGGTGGATTTCTTTGTCCATTTATTTCACTGAAAGTGCTGTAGTGACTCCACATCCTGCAGTATTTCTAGAGGTTTGTAAGTTTTTGATCAACCCACCTGTGGGACAAGGATGAGGGGATTGAATTATACAGAGGAGAAATGGTTCTGAGCTGATCCACAGCTCTGGCTTAGCAATATTAGCCAGTGTCAGATGGGAACACGTTTTAGGTGTCCAAAAAGCCATTCCCAATGGCAACCATAGACTGTGGCTTTCCAGATGACAAATACTGATCCTGTTAAAGGTTTCCTCAAGATAGAAAACAGGGAAGAGGCTTTTTAAAGCCCTGTGAATAGTCAGACAAGGAGCAGAATCAAGGTGAGGTTCTGGGGGGGGTTTTGGCTTGAAACGGTTTTAATTCCTTCTTATCTTTCCACATTTGAGTGTTCCGCAGGTCGCCTGTGAGTCTGCAGATATTTTAACTGAGTTTACAAATGCTGCAGGGAAACAAGCTCTGATGATAAACTGCTGAGACAAAACAAAGCTCCATAAAACCAGAAGCTGTTTTTCTTTACGAGCTGCAGTTTGTCTTTAAGCATGTGCTCAGTTTCATCTGTTAGCTGAAAGTTACTCTGGTTCGCAGGCATTTTAAAGCAAAATCTTCTGTAGGAAAAATAGACTACTAGGAGAACATTTGAGTAATTTTAATCACATTTATGATTAGTCTGTCAAAGGTGTCACTTCAGAAGTTGTGCTACACTGGCCTTTTCAGCTTAAGTGGTTATAGTTGTTCCCCTGGCCCAAATTTTCCATCTACCACAGAATTTCAGAGGTTTTTAAGGTAAGGATGTATTTCAATAAATTAACGTGTAATTGAAATGTATTAACCATATGTAGCATCGAGGCTGTAATTACCGAGCCGTGACTCTGTGTAACCCCATAATAGCAGTGTAATTGAGACTTTCACATTTAGATTAAATCACGCTGACTTCAAATAAGCGACGCTTTTCCGGTCGTGCTCCAGCAGCCGCCGGGGGTTCGCTGCTCAGCGGGTGGATCGTTATTTTGGGGAATGTTTTTAAGGCTGAACTTTGCCTCCAGGAGCATCGCACGCCCGGGAAGCAGGTGCTGAGCTGCCCCCGCACTGCGTGACGCTGTTCCGCGTACCCCCAGCTCCTCACGTTCCTCCAGAGCAGTAATTAATTCTTTGGGAAATGACCCCGCATGGAGGCTCTGGCAGGAAGCGTCCGGCCGCTGCTCCGGGAGATAAGGGATGCTGAGCCGGGAAGGGCTGCGCCCGCGCCGGGGGGAGGCTGTGCAGAGCAGCACGGATGCGGGAAGCCCCGGCAGCTTCAGCCTGAGCAACTTCAATTCCTGCCCTAGAAAAGGTTGGGAGAGGCCTCGGGAGGCGGTGCAGGCAGAGCCCCTGCGGCAGGGCTGTTCCCTCGCACTTGGCTGGAGAGCTGCTGCACACAGCCAGGAGCGACTGGCATCGGCAGGTGCTGGGAAAACGTGTCCCTGCTGTGCGGGATAGGGTCCCACAGCGGGGAAAGCATCGTGTTCAGCGCTGTCGTGGGCTGGTTTTACTCCTCCTGTGATGCCCCACCTCCACACGTGCCTTTGGAAGGCCATCTCTGAGGCTCCAGCTACCAGAGCAGCGGGAGCTTCAGCCGCACCTGGGACCCTCGGAGAGCAGCGGCTGAAAGGGGAACTTGCCAGAAACTACAGAAAATGGAGTTTGAATGTTCCGGGGTGTGGAGGGGTTTGCTGACATCCCTGCCCTGTGCTAGGGCAGGCAGCTCCCTGGGGGTTCAGGCAAGAAGGGGTCCCCTCCCTCTCCTCTGCCACACCTGGGGATGTGCCTCCCTCATGGGTATCTAACGCCTCTCAGGGTCACTGCAGCTGATCAAGAACAACCGAGCAGTCCTACCCTGCCCTCGGGAAACCTGCACGTGGCTGGGAAGCACTGGAATCTCCACTCTGTCATGACCTGGTGTGTGTGAGCAAGGAAGCCCCACGTCTCATCCGCAGCCCCCCGGGGCCCACAGGCCAGGAGCATCCCCCAGCAGCCTCCCAAGGCCCTCCTGGAGCTGCTGGCCCTGCCACGGGGGCTGCTCCCTCGGCAGCACCACGCTGCTTTCTGCATCTTTATTTTTGAGGCTTCCTCCGTGACGAGTACGGTGTTGAAAGCAGCTGGCAAGCTGGCAAAGCAGCATTTAAAAGAGACAGGAGAGCACTCCTGTCCTTTGGAGCTGATTTTGCAGCAGAAGGAGGCAGGAGGCAGCTGGGGGGCTGCAGGCCAGCCTGGGCCCTGCTGTGCTTTCGGCACAGATCTCTGCAATGTCGATCCCAAAAAGCAGGGACAGAGCCAGCCTGGCACAGGGCTGGGAGCTGCGGTGGTGCCTCTGGTCCTGCTCTGCACGTGAGCTCCCACCTTGCTGCTCCAGGTTGGATAGGATAGGATGGGATAGGATAGGATAGGATAGGATAGGATAGGATAGGATAGGACTATTTCAGTTGGAGAGGACCTACAAGGATCATTTAGTCCAACTGCCTGACCAATTCCGGGTTGACCAAAATTTAAATCACATTGTTAAGGGCATAGTCCAAATGCCTCTTAAATACTGGCAGGCTTGGGGCATCAACCACCTCTTCAGGAAGCCTGTTTCTGTGTTTGACCATCCTCTAAATAAAGAAATGCTTCCTGATGTCCAGTCTAAATGTCTCCTGACAGTGCAGGTTTGAACCATTCCCACGCATCCTGTCCCTGGATCCCAGGGAGAAGAGCTCAGCACCTCCCTCTCCGCTTCCCCTCCTCAGGAAGCTGCAGGGTGCAATGAGGTCGCCTCTCAGCCTCCTCTTCTCCAAAGGAGGCAAGCCCAGAGTCCTCAACCACTCCTCACAGGACGTTCCTTCCAGCCTTTTCACCAGCTTTGTTGCCCTCCTCTGGACACATTCAAGGATTTCAACCCCTTTGTTAAACGGCAGGGCCCAGCACAGAGTACAGTGGGATAATCCCTGCTGAGACCGGGCTGTGCCGTGTCTGGTGCACCCCGGGAGGGGCTTTGCCCTCCTGGCTGCCGGAGCAACACTGACTCCCCCCGACCCCTTTCTGCAGGGCTGGCTCCAGCCTCTCCTCTCCCCCTTATGCTTATGAGGCCTCTGCTTGTGATGTGCTGAGATGCTGTAGGAACTTGTCATGGCACAGCTGGGAAAGCCACGTTGTTCACCGGGAGTGTGCCCCGACAGAAGCTGCTCCACAACCTGACACTGGGATTATCACACTGGTGCTGTGAAATGAGAGCCAACACTCTGACTTGCTGATCTGTGTAAACATCACCCAGCAGGACAGATAACATCTTGTTTATTTACATCTGTGCTCTGTCCTCCCATCAAAAGGAGGACAAGGACAAGGCAAAGAAAAGAGGTGTTTGTGTACATGTGCCATCAATGATCTTGAAGGAAAAAAAGAGGAAAAATGGATGTATGCTTTAACTACTTGGACAGCCTGCAAAGCTGACTGATACCTAGGGATTTTATGTGAAAATAGCTATTTCGATAACAGTACTGTGTGAGAACTGAAGTGTAACTTCAAATACTACTGAGACATCCTCCCCCCACTGAAGCAGCTGGTTGAGCCCAGCTCAGTCCTGCTTGGCTGTCACCTCAGTGCCCAAAGGAGAGCTGCCAGCTCCAAGCTGAGACCTAACCTGTGTTTGAACCCAGCTCTACCCTTTCCACCTGCTCTGCGCTCACAGTTCAAGTTTTCCAGTTCAGCTCTCGGTTAAGGTCTCAGGACACCACACCAGAAGCTGCTGAGTGGCTCTCCCAGCAGCACCCTCCCAGTAGCTGCTGCCGTGGAGGACCACCCCTTGTGTTCTCCTCCACCACAGAGCTCCAGCAGCCAGGCAGGAGCCGGCTGGGAACCCAAACTCAGGCCTTGGCTTTGGCCAGGCAGCTCTTGGCACCTGCAGGGGTCCCACTGTTAAATTTTCTGCTTGGCAGGAGTCTCTGAAGGGTGGGCTCTGTTTGAGTGTGTTTTCCTCTGCTGGATAAAGTGAGCCAGGTAGGGGACTTGGGCTTGCTGTGCAGAAGCTGCAGGAGGGCAAGATCCCTGGCTCCGTGTGGGACTCCTCCAGGGAGATCTCTGCAGGCTGAACTGGCTCAGGGTGGGTGTGGAAGCATCTGGGTGTGAGTCAGTCAGGGATGTTTGTCCCAAGAGCCCAAACTGGGTCTTGTCCCTCTGTCAGAGACTGAAAATAGTTTATGCCTCAAACATTGATATAAAGTTTTAAAGAAGCTACAGCCACAAAAACCTCCTTGGAGAACTTTGGACTGTAAGTTGAACTGCTGATTAGATTAAAGGAAACCCACTGTTCAGTCACCTCAGGCTGAGGGAAAGGTGTGCATCTGCAATAGACCAAAGCCTCTGGATGCCATTTGATGCCCGAAAGATAGGCTGGAAATAAATCCCCATAGACCAATGTCTATAGAGCAGGTATTTGTTTATTGCAGCACTGGTGGTGAGGGGGATCTTTCCTCCTAACTCACCCACCCCTGTCAAGTGCTGTGGTACATTTATACAGTAAATTATGCCAAATGTTGCATATGTCATTACAGCATCATCACATACGCGCCGGAACTAATTTACATAACATGATCTCATGGTTATTAGATAA